>JAPTJF010000431.1:0-53588 GCA_029339195.1 Micractinium sp. NFX-FRZ | reverse complement strand
CACATCCTCGTGGTGCGCCGGCACCGGCGGTGCCTGCCCCAGCCTGCCAGTGGGGTCTTACCGACAGCTGTGGGAGCAGGACAGCTGCCGCTCGGTGCTGAAGCGGAGATTGCATTGCGCTTGCCCGCTGCTTGCCCGGAATGAGATGCATGCGCCTCACATGCAATCGGTGTTTGGTCGTCGCTGGGCTGGTTTGGGTGAGGTGCTGGGCAGTACTGCAGCGGTACGCCTGCGCCCGGTGGGCAGCCGGTGGGTTCGTCACATGGGCAGACGCCTTGGCACACCAGTGCGGCTTGCTGGAAACACACTTTTACATATATTTAGATCTAGATCTTGAGAAGGGGCAGGTCAGTCGATGCTGTCCGCAGTGAGACGCCGGCATGAAACTGAATACATATAAAAGCTGGCAGGCTTGTGTCCGGTGGAATGGTTTTGCGGAAAGCTGGGAAGGATGGAAATATGATATGGAGGCAGAATTGTGATCAACTGAGCTTGTGTAACGGACATTGTCGGGGCTTGGCCCCTCAAATCGGATCACGGCAGAAGGAGTGTGAGAGTATGAGAGGATTTGGACCAACACCACCGCCACCCAGCGCACCGACCCCTCCGGGTGCTGCATCGTATGCTGGGCGCGGGTCACGCAGGCGGACGCCACGTCAGCGGGTGGCCACGTCATCGCTTCAGCAGCTCCTCCAGCCGCTGCATCACCTCCTGGGCAGTGGGCCGCTCCTTGGGGTCCAGAGACATGCACTGGTTCACCAAGTCGGCGACCTCCTGTGAGGATGCAAGAGGGGGCGAGAGGGGCGGGCAGGGTCAGGGGTGCAATTGCGTGCTGTCGTCACGGGTGCAGAGGGGCGGGCAGCTTCAGGAAAGAGGGCGTACTGTCTTCAAGGGCACAGAGGGGCGGGCAAGATGAGGGGTGAGGATGCGTGCTGGCTTCGAGGGTCAACAGGGGCGGGCAGCGTCATGGGTGAGGGTGCAGGTGGGGCAGCGGGAGGCAGCAGCCGCAGGAGGCCCGGTGTGCGTGTCTGGGCCGGCGCAACTGGCCGGAAGCGGCCTGGCAGTGCCAAGCTGGCGCACTGGCGCACAGCCCAGCATGCACAGCGTGCACAGCAAGTGAGCCACTGCCTGCACCCAAGCGTGCCTGCAGACGCTCCCCGCAAAAGGCTGCATGCTGCATGCTGCACCACAGCATGCACAGCATGCGCAGCATGCCACGCCCCACCTGCGGGCACTCCTCTGGGACGCTTGGGAGCCGCATGGAGCCGCGCTGGGGCCGCCCCCCTGTGATGACCTCCCACAGCAGCACTGCATCACACACGCGGGGGGGCAGGGTCAGGCAGGGTTGCAGCGCAGGTCGGGAACAGTGCGTGACAGCGGCCCCATGCTTCTCGGCCAGCACCAACCTTGTGCCGCTTCTTGCTTCCTCGTGCCCTCACCACGCTTCGTCCCGGTGCCCTACCAAAATGGGGTCCCCACAAGACAACCATCCCGTGCGCGCCCGCCACCCACAAGTCCCAGAGCTCCACCCCCCACCCCCACCCCCCACCCCACCTCCAAAGCTGAAAATGTCGACAGCCCCCGTGCTGCAGGCAAGCAGAGAGCAGGGCAGGGGCGCATGATGAGCAGGGGAGAGGGGGCGCCGGCAAGTGCGCTGGCACAACAAGGCATGCAGAAGTGCTGGCGAGGCAGGTGCCCGGGATGCCAAGGCGCGCTGTGCTGTGCTGTGCTGTGCCGTGCTGTGCTCCTGCTGCCCACCCGCCGACTGCCGCTGGGCCCTGCAAAACTGCCGTAGCCCCCCTGGGCAAGCTCACCAGCGCTGCCCCATGATCACTTCAGGCGCCCTGCGCAGGAGGAGTGCAGCACATTACGGGAAAGGTTGGCCCAGCGGGTGCATGGCAGGCGGGGCAGGACAGGCGGAGGAGGACGGGTGGAGGAGGACGGGCGCAGGCACGACCCATGTCCGCAAGCAGCAGGCTGGCGCGGCCGCTGCAGCCAGGAAGCCGCACATGCACACCCGCTCCGCTGCCCGCACAGCACGACACCTCACACCCAACCTTTGGACCCAGCGGCAGCACCCTTGCTCACATCCAGGCAAACGTGCCCCGCGCCATTGACAGCGTCGACACAAAGCCGCCCTGCAGCATGCGTGCCAGCGCGACATCTGCCAGCTTGGCGCTGCCCGACCCAGTCAGCAGCACGTTGCTGCTCTTGACGTCAAAGTGGATGAACCCCTGTGGCAGTGGCAGCGGCGGGGGCGGGGGCGGGGCAAGGGGTGCAGGGCTTTTTCACGGCCTCCATCGGTAGCGGAGGGACGCTGTGGGTGCAAAGCGGCTGATGGCTGCAGGAGAAAGAGAGGCGGCGCCCAGAGGGGCGACACGTGCAAAGCATTGCCAGAGGGTTTGAGGGCAGGGAAGGGGAGGGGCTGTGGCGGAGGCCCCGACTCGACCAACCCCAGGCCCAGCACACCCGCCCCGCCCCGCCCCCTCACCTTTGCATGGATGTAGTTGAGCGCCCGGGCGATGTCACATGCCACGTGCTTGCCTCGCCCATACCTGCGGGACGGGCGTTCCCAGTGGGGCGGCGGCACAGCACAGCACAGCACAGAGGTGAGGAGGGGGCGGGCAAAGCAGGGCGGGGGAGGCAGCCACCAGGGTGGCCACGTGTGAAGCACGGGGCGAGCGGCAGGCTGCACTTCACTGCTTTGCCTGGCTGCGAGGAGAGCCGTGCTTTCCATGCCTGCACCCCATGTCGGCCTCCAGGCCCCGAGGCCAGGCCCTCCCCCGTCCCACCCGCGCCTCACCAGCCAAACAGCCGCTGGCTGCTGCCCGCCTTTTTCAGGAGCAGCGCCGAGTGGAGGTCACGCCCCGAGCAGTATTCCATCAGCAGCAGGCCCCGGGAGCCGCTCAAACAGATGCCGTACAGGGAGATGATGGCGGCGTGGCGCAGCGTGTGCAGCCGCTCAGCCTCCTGCAGGCGGCGGCGGGGGGCGGGGAGGCAGGCATATGTAAGGCAGGTGTTGGGGGGGCGGGGAGGCAGGCATATGTAAGGCAGGGGTGGGGGGCGGGCTGACTGTGTGTTCTGTGAAGTGAGGCTGATTGTGGGGAGGGCCCAGGGAGCAAGCCGGGGAGCAAGCCAGGGAGGAGCGCGATCGGTGAACACTGAGAGCACCGGGCGCTGCTTGCTTGCTTCCTCGCTGCCGCCCGCCCCGTCTCCTCTCCCCTGCCCAACCGCTCACCGCAACAAACGTCTTCTGATCCTCTACGCTTCGCCCCAGGTTGATCTCCTTTGCTGCCACAATCTCCCCTCTGCAACCCCGGACACACAGCGGGCGGGCGGAGCGAGGAGGGGGTGCAGTCAGGGCCTTCGGCGAGCACCCCGGCAGCTTGGGGGAGGTGGGCAGGCACCTTTGGAGTGCCAGGCAAGCGCGCCAAGCATACAACACGCCCCACGTGGGGGAGTGAGGGCAGCATTGGGAAGCGGGGCATGCAGCGGGCAGCAGAGGGCAGGCGCTGCCGGGTGCGGCAGCGGGAATGCCAGGCCAGGCAAGGGGGCAGCCCGCGGCACCCACAAGGGCCACGCGTCTCCCTGCCCTTGATACCCACACACACCTGAACTGCACCTTGTACACCACAGCGCTGCGGGCAGGGGGTGGGAATGCAATGTGGAACAACGTTCAAAAGGGTAACACTACACCAGTGGTGCCCACCCCCCCGGCTTTGGAAGCACCTTGCCTGACCCGGCCCCTCGCCCTGCTGCGGCCCAACCAGCCGGCAGCCCACCAACCCAGCACAGCACAGCCCGGCACCCCCAGCACAGCACAGCACAGCAGCCCCGACGTGCTGACCTGGCGCCCGTCCCCAGCTCCTGCAGTGCCCCGTTGGGGTGCCTTAGGAACGTGACATCATCAATATCCACCATCCAGGCCTTGAGGTGGGAAGAGATGGAGGAGGCCGACAGCAGGCTGCGTTCGGTGGGCGGCAGGCCGACGGCCGGCCCCCCGCCGCCGCTGCCCACGCTGTACGCCAGCACGCCCCCGCTGCTCATGCCGGCATCCACCTCTGCCACGTGTGCCCGCAGCTCGGGCAGCATCGGCTGGCTGCCGCTGGAGCCGCTGCCGGAGGTACCGAGAGATGTGGGGGCACTGCTGCCGACATCGGAAGACCCGTGGGAGGGCGGGCCGGCTGGGGGGTGCGCTGCTGACGCGTCTCCTGGGGCTGCGGCCCCGCCGCCTGCCGCGGCTGCCGCGGCTGCTGCTGACCTGGCACGGGCGGCTGCAAAGGGGCTCAGTGCGGTGCCCCCTGCCAGAGCAAAGCTGCGGCCGGAGTTGGTCTGGGCGGCTGGGGCACCGGTTGGGGCAGGGGAGAGGCTGGGGGAGAGGCTGGCAGAGCCGCTGGGCTGGCTGGCGGGGCCTGCGGGTGCGGGGTGCACCGCGGGGCCGGCCAGTGGAGGCAGTGGCAGGCCACCGCTGACTGCGCTACAGCTGCTGCCTGTCGTGTGCCCCTCTTTGTCCGCCACCAACACTGAGACGCTGCCGCTGCTGCCATCCTTGGTTGCAGGGCCGGGCGCGCCAGACGGCTCTGCCCGCCTCCCGCTGTCATCCTGCCGCGTCTGCTGCCGCCGCCGCGAGCGCTGCAGCAGCACCCAGCCGCCGCCCGCGGCCGCGGCTGCCACCGCCACAGCGCCCACCGCGATGCCCGCTATGGCACCTGTCGACAGGGAGCTGCTGCCGTCACCACTGCTGCCTGTGCTGCCGCCTGTGGTGTCCTCGCCAGGCAGCGGGGCGCTGAGCCTCACGTAGAGCACGTCGGATGGGGCCAGACCCATGGTGCTTTCATTCACGTCTGCCTGAAACACGCCGGCAGCCTGCCCCTCCGGCAGCCCCGCCCAGGTTCCTGTCGGGCAGCAGACGTGCGGGCAGCAGGGGGGAGGGCATTAGTGACGTGCATGCACAAGTGGTGGGCGGAACCGCCTTTGCCCGCGTTTGCTGCGCATGCCGCATCCTTGCCAATTTCCAATGCTTGGGCAGGAGGCAGCGAGGCCTGCACCGCAACTGTGCAGTGCCAGCGGCATGCCCTGGCGCAGCTTGACATGACACACCGTCCCGCCCACGGGCAATAACGAACACTCCCGCAGCCAGCCACACACCTGGCTTGAGCACCATTCCGACGCACTGTGGGCTGGCCTCGCACTGCTTTCCTAGGTCCTGGGGCGTTCCTGCCATGATGCACTCCTCTGTCTCTGGCCTGTGGGATGGCAGGGAGGGCAGCAGGCACACCGGCGGGGAGGTGGGGAGGCAGGCAGGGAGCGTGCTCACATGCGCTACCTTATCTGCGGCCGCCTGAGGAGCAAGTGGGGATGCCAGGCGGGCAGGCGAATAGGCAGGCAAAGGCATGCGGTAAGAGTGCGGTACGCAAGACGCATGCGGCGGCAGCACCGCAGGCGTGGGCGCAACCGCGCCGTGTGGCCTCTGCAACGAGCCGCAGCGCGGCACGCGTGTGCCCACCCACCCACCCATGCTTCCTCCGACTGTGGCCTGGTCCTCGCTGCCCACTCCACCGCCGCCCCTGTGACCTCCCTCCAGACAAACATTGGCTGCCCGGCCTCACCGAAGGGAGTCTGGGCAGCTGTACTGAGTGCCCGCCTCCCACTGAGTGCGACCCAGCAGTCGGACAAAGCCGGGCAGGGGGAGCGCATAGGCGGCCAGCGGGGCCCCTCCCATGAAGGGGACGTCTGGTCCCTTGGCAATGATGGCGAGCGGCCAACCCTCGGAGGGCGTGGCGAGTTCGTTGAATTGTAGCTGACCTGCAGTGATCAACATAGATTTATGGATTGGGGAAGGGTGGCAAAGTTGGCCAAAGGGAGATGAAGGGGAGAGAGAGGGGTGGGGCAGGGTGAGTCAGCGGGCAGGCAGCTGCTTGGCTGGGCAGGCGGGAGCTTGAGAAGCACACACGGATGGGGCAGGACCGTTGAATTGCAGCCGCCGCTGGCTGCACGGCGTGGCAACGGCCTGGATGCGCAGGCCGCCATGCTTTTTAGCGCAGGTAATGCAACTCATCCATCCAGGGCAGGCCAGGCGGGCAGGCGAGCGGGCAGACAGGAAGGAGGCACGGGCATGGGAGCGGGCAGGCGGGCAAGCAAGCGGAAAGCGGGAGAAGGCGGGCAGGCGGGCGGGCAGGTGGGCGGGACAGAAGAGGCGCCACTCACACTGCGCATGCTTCAGTTCCACCCGGCGGGGCTCCCGAATGTAACTGAGGCAGGAGGAGGGAAGAATGCAACACAACTGAGGCAGGAGTAGGGAAGAATGCAACGCGGTCATGAGAGACACATGTGAGCAGGCGCGGCACGTGCAGGCAGGCAGGCAGGCAGGCAGGCAAGCAGGCAGGCAGGCCAGAGATGAGCAGCAGTCGGGGCATGCACCTCGCAACCCCACCCCACCGCCTGGTGCCCCTCTAGCACCCACCTGCACCCCTCCAGTTCGGCACACCAGGTCCACACATTGCAGCTGCTGTTGGCCCTGCAGGCCCTGCAGCAGCTGGGTGCGTTGGGCACATCATCCAGCACCCCCACCACCGCTCCCGCCATGATGGCGCCCGTGCCGACGATGCACCCCAGCCAGCTGGTGTTGCTGCTGCCCGCTGCTGAGCTGGCGGCCGCGGCTGCCAGCTCAGCGCTGGTCGGCTCCACGATCGCGCCGTCAGACGCCAGCAGCAGGCTGGCTTGCTGCAACAAGGGGGCGGGGTGGGGTTTGCCGAGCGGTGAGGCGCTCCAACCAGGCACGCGTGCAGGCAGGGGGGGCAGGGCGCAGGCGCAGCAAAGTCGCGGCAGAGGCGAACACGGCACCGTGCTCAACGCCCCCCAGCTGCCCCTCCCTCCCTCCTGGACCTCAGGCAGCAGCAGCGCCCATCTGGAGGGGTTTTGCTGGCGCCGGGCAGCTGTTGCCCACGGCGCCACCCTTCTGCCACCCACCTGAGAGCCGTTTTCAACCTTGGACAGAGTGGCCACAAAGGGGGACACAAAGCTTGCCAGCGGGGTGAGCCCCCTGGACACCAGCACAGACAGGGGGGCGGAGCAGCCGTCCAAACCTGCAGAGCGGGGAGAGGGTGGTGAGGAGGGTTGCCGCACGGCAGGCACGGGCAGGCGTGGGTGGAGGAGCATGCAAATCAGGCGGCTGGCAGGCTGACCTGGCAGGGTGGCCTGGCAGGGTGACCTGGCAGGGCATCAACACATGGCAGCTGGCGGGCAGCAACCGACTACACACCCTGCACGTGCATGCCCGCCTGCCCCCCGCCTCCACCTGCAAAGCCGCCAAAGCCGCCCCACCTGAGGAAGGAATGTGGACCCAAGCAAGCACCCAACCAGCGCACGCTGCAGTCATCCTCCCAACTGTCCCACCCTCTCACCCTGCCGGTAATGCACGATCGCCAGGCATTCATCCAAGCTGCTGCATAGGTTCATGGCGTCGCCCACTGACGGCAGCGCGCATCGCCCCGGCACTGCCGTCTGCTCGGGGCACTCGAGATCATTGCCGGCGATGCCCTGAGCTGATAGCGCCTCGTAGAATGGGGTGTTGTACAGCTCAAACCGAATCGGGAAGCCTGCTCAGCAGCAGTGAAGCACGGGGAGTGGGGGCAGTGCAGCGGGTGGGGTGCGGTGCCCGGGAGGGGGCCGAGAATGGCATGTCGAGGGCGTCTGACACTGGAAGCAAACGTGAGCGCCGCACGATGCAGCTGCTGCACGATGCGCATGGCAAGGCGGCTGCATGCCCGGGCAGCGAGGAAGCTGCAAGCAGCGGTGCACACCGGCAGCAAGTCCCTCCGCTCCCAGCTCGCCAGCAAGCGGGCTCAGCGTGCAGTTAGCGGACAGCAGGCGGCAGCGTGCGCCGCTGCCTGCCGGTGCGCCATCGCTGCATCCTCCCTGCAGACACCACGTGGGGCAAGCGTGCTGCCAGCAGTGACCGCCACGGCAGTGGGAAGCACTCGAAAGAGGTGCCGGCGGCACTCGGCGGGAGAGCGGCGGCGGGACCGCCCCAGAGCCTTGGCGCTTGTAGCGCGCTTACCTCACACCAATCGAACCAGTCACAGCTGGCGTCCGCCCTGCACGCCTGGGCGCAATCCCTTTCGTCCGCACTTGTTGTGTTCAGCAGGCGGCCGCCGGACCCCCAGTTGAGCGCTTCGGCTGAGACGGTAAGGCCGCCGGATTGTGAGTTGTAGACGACGTCCGTTCCCGAGAGCGGCGATCCAGGTGTGACGCGGGCGACCGCGCCCTTTACCGCAAGTAGGACTAGTGCCGCCAGCAGCAGGTGGGGACCTGTGGCCATGGGGCTGCATGTACGCACACACAAAGTGGTGCATGTTCGGACGCGGCGGTCAGGAAAACGCCTCTTGGCCAAGCGCCTGTGCCCGACATGCACAGCAGGCTGCACGGCGAGCTGTTGACATCATGGAGGGGGGGGGGGGGGGGGACATCATGTCTTGACACAAAAGGTGTTGACACGGCCTTCCAAGCAATGTGCTGCTGCGTACCGTCCTCTGTGGTCAATAATGGCGGATGGACATCTTCCCCAGGGTGGCAGGTGAGGCCGCTGCTTGCCCTGGCTGTTTGCGCACACCGCTGCCGCCCGAGAGGATGGCAGACGTGACACGCCCTGCATGCTTGCTTATCGGCTTACAGTATGTTTTCCGCAACGGAGCTTGCGACACAGGCCGCCAAGAGACAGCTTGGGGATTTTCGAAAAATGCAAAAGCAAATTAGGGGAAGGGCTGCTGTACAGATTTGAAGAATTTGCAGGGGGGGCGTGAGGATTGCTGCGCATGTTGGGCCATGGCCTGCTCCCCTGAGAGGGACCTGATGTGGCCTACAGTTATGCCCCTGAAATCAGTGTAGGCTACGGTGTCGAGGGGAGGCCACGACCGCTTGGCGGAACCGCCAGGCTCCAGCCGCCATGCAGCACGCCCACAAGACTGCCACCTTCCCAGCAAATGCTGGCCAGTGAACCCATGCTTCTTGAGTAGCACTGATAGGTGGGATCTTCTGCACTCAGGGTCAGAAGAGGTAGACAGGGAAGGCATTTTCTGGATGGGAGGTGCAGGCGGCTCCTGGGGTGCGTGCTGAGCTCCTCACTTGTGCTGCACCCCTCTGGAGTACTCTTGCAGTGCAAGTCGGATCCCGCAGCCGGCCAGGGATGCACAATATGGTGCCACCTCGCCCTCGCGCGTTGTCATGGTGGTGTGCACAATATGTACCGCTCTGTCTGCTCCGCCTTGCCCCTCTCCCCACAACCCAGAATCTGCAACCTATGCATCCCCCCCGCCCCACAGCTGCACCGCGCTGCACTTCTGCTGCGCCGCTGACCCACCGGCCGGCCACCCAAACTGCCTGCCAGAAAACAGTGTGAGCAGAAAACAGTGTGAGCAGTGTGAGCAGGAAACAGTCAGGCCTGTCGCATATACCCACAACCCTACCTGGACTAACCCCCAACCGCACCCTTTTCTGTGATTCCTGCCACTGTGCCTGGAACTTCCATTGCCTCTCACCACTGCATGCCCCATCGCCCAGCCACCGGTGCTCCCCCATCTGGCGGCGACGACGGCGCCACTCACTCAATAATTCTAATGCATCCCGCGGGGAGCCAGCAGCGGTCGCATGGGACTGGTTGGGGGGGGGAAGAGCGTGTCTAAATAAAGTTTTGTAGCATTGAAAAAGGAATTGTGCGATGTGGGCGCTGCCTCCCTCGGCACTGCTGCCTGCACCGCCACCCGCTGCCCCACTACGTTGCTCTCTCTCCTGTCATGAAGATGCCGGTCACACTAACACTTTCACTGCGCCTTATATCATTCAAGTGTCAGGACGGAGTAAGGTGTGGCAGGGAAAGGAGGCAGAGTGTTGCATTCGGGGGTGCCTGCTGCGCTTCTCTGCCCCGTGAGCAGGGCCCAGTGACAAACCGTGAAAAGGTGCACCGGTGATGCAGCGAGCAGGGCTCCGGGGGGGAATCAGTTGCCGCCGAACATAAGCAGGCTCAGCACGGCCAGCTAGATAGGAAAGCGAGGTTTTCAGCGCCTGGCTTGGAGTCGGGGCTATCCTGCTGGTGTTCGCTGAGCCACTCGTCATGGCCGTCCGACTGCTGCTCCTAGCGGCATGCACGCTGCTGGCGGCACCTTCCGACGCTGTGCGGCTCCTGCAGCAAGCGCTCGCGCCCCCAGGTTGAGGGGAGCGAGGTTGCTTGTCGCAGCCGCAAGATCTGCGGTGCCTGGGTTTGCCGCGCAGCGGCCGCCGAAGGCGCCCGGCACACCGCCCCGCACACCGCGACGCCGCCTGCCTGTGCAATGCAGCCCCCCAGCTACTCCACCCCCCGACCAATGCCGCAGTGACCATCCCTGCTGCTGAGGCCAACCTGCCTGCCTATCTTCTTTCACGCTTTGCTGCCTGCAGGAGCTGAACCCGCGCCAGCTGCAGGCAGCTGCACCTCCCTCCTCAACTACAGCAGCGTGTTCATGCCGCCAACGGCTCAGTTCCTGTTCAGGACCGTGATCGAGGGGACAAGAAACTACACCTGCCAGACGGTGAGGGGTGGCAAGGGGTCCCAGGGCGGCTCAAGAGCAAGGCCGGCAGCCAGAGGTGTGCAGCACCCAGATCTGTTGCAGCCAGGGAGTTGCCACAGGGGTGGCCTGCCGGCTTGCACCTGCCCAGGCCAGCCTTGCGTGCACATGCCTGCCTGCCTGCCTGCCCACGCCCTTCCTTGCTGCCCCGTACTTGCCTGCAGGCGCTCCTCCAGTTTGGGCCGGCCATGGGACTGGGCAAGGGCACCGGAAACTACAGCTGTGAGAGTGCTGCTGCAGCTGCCAAATGCCGCCCGCCTCGAGGACCGCTCCTCCCCCACCGAGATGCCCTCTCCTGCCCAATATGCTGTCCAATACAGGTATCTGGTACTACACCAGCCCCTTTGAGGGCCTCATGGACTGCTCAGACCCGGTGACTGGGGCCCACCTTGGGCGTCAAACGCTGGACACGACCGTCTCCGGGGCTGGTGCGCGCCCTGCGCCTGCTGCGCTGTGTGCTGGGGTTGTGCCTGCTGAGCCTGCTGCATAACCCTGGGCCGTCAGGCGGTGGGCACGAAACAAGGCCCAGGGCGGGTGGCGTGAGCTGGGATGCCCGAGCGCCCGCAGCTGTGAGGACGACCCAGCCTCGCTGGCAGGCCGGCTTTCTTCGTGACGGTAGCCATGTTGCCGCCCATGCTCACGCCCCTCGCACCCTCCCACCGGCCTGCAGTGTTTGTGCTGCCAGCGCCGGACAACGCCAGCAGCGAGCCCTGGGGGCGCTTCAAAGTGACCACGGATGGCGCGCTTCCACCGGCCAACTATGCCGTGCGCTACAACACGACTGGAGGGGTAAGCTAGCGAGCAGGACGGGTCACCGCCCGCCGACGCCGGCGGCTGTGATGTTGGCAGCTTGCGGCAGCCTGCCTGCCTCGATCTGCAAGGTACTGTCACTGAAAGGGGTGAGAGCTGGCCGATGTTTGGCGCGCTGTGCGGTGCTGTGCCATGCTGTGCCGTGCTGTGGTGGCGTGGCACTTGCACCGGCCTGGCGGCACCGGTGCCTCTGCCCTCTGGGACTCAAAGATGCCTGCCGCCGCTCCTTAGCCAACGTTGCTCCCCTTCCCCATCCCCTCCCTGGTTCCGCAGGTGCGCCCAGCAGAGTGCACCGCCCCACGTGGCGAGTGGCTCACCGTGCCCTTCACCGCCGTCGTTGACAGCTTCTACTGCCCGTGAGCCCAAGAGCGAGGCTGCGCCTTGGGTGCTGGCGGGACTCGTTCATCAAGCAATACGGGCCCATGCAGGCCCCACACTACCAAGGTAGCTCCTGCAAGCTCCTCAGCTGCTGGATCTTCTCAGGCAGGCTAAGCCCTGGTAGACCGACTGGGCCGGCAGCGGATTGTGCCAGCGGCACCCAGAGGCAGCCTGGAGCGATGGCATCCACCTGTTTGCGCCCCCTTTTCGCTAGCATAGCCGTCATCAACCTGCTTTGCTTCTTTTGTCCACTGCATCGCCTGTGCACGCGTACTTGCTGGTTCTCCCCCTACTCACACACCTCCCCCTTCCCCCATGCCCGTATTTTGCTGACACATCCACCTCCCATTCAAATCACGGGTGCAAGTGGTTGCCTTCCTATGACCCCCATACGTTGCTTGCCTACCCGTCTGCCTGCTCCCTTGATGCCTTATGGTGCCTCATGCCGGGAGTGCGTATGTGTAAGTCAAAGATGCTGCTTCATGACGGGAGTGCGTATGTATAAGTCAAAGTATGCCCGCCTGGGACAAGAGGTGGCCAACAGAAAGTGCAAACAGAGAACAGCTCTGGTGGGTGCTGCGGCAGCCAGTCAGCTGTCGCTGTCTGATCCATAGCCGCCCAGCAGCCCTGCCAGCCCTGGTCCCTCGCCATCGCTGCCGCTGACCGCACCCTCTTCCTGTCCCCCCTCGGTGCGCTGCCGCTTGGCCGCTGGGCTGCCGCCAGTGCCGCCGCCCGAGCCTGCCGCCGCCGCCGCCGCCGCCGCACCCCCGGCGCTCTTCACCCTCACCACCGGCCGCGCAATGGCTTTGATGGAGACAAGAGGCTGCTTCTTCGCCGCCGCTGCCGCCGGCTTGGCGCTGGCTGCAGCCTGCTGCCTTGCGGCGGCCGCCGCTGTCGGCGGCCCCCCTCCCCTTGGCTGCGGGCCTGCCTCGGCCAAGCCCACTATTGCGCCCTCAGCCGCTGGCCCTTCGCCTGCTTCGCCTGCTGCGCCCTGCTGCGCGCGCTGTGCCGCGTGGAACGCCGACAGTTCATCCTCCTCCTCCTGCCGCTGCCGCCGCCGCGCCGCCGCCTCTGCCTCTGCGATGTTGTCAATAAACTCAAACTCGTCGTCATCTAGGGGCCGGTTCTTGCCCTGCGGCAGAGCGGTGATGGGAAGAGGGCACAGCGGGTGGTGAGGGACAGGGGGCACGGGGTATGGTGAAACGTAAAGAGGGCAGAGGCTGGGAGCACGCGGCCTAGCGCAGGTTCAAATTGAGCTGCGGGGTTCAGTGAAACGTAAAGAGGGGCAGAGGCTGGGAGCACACGGCATAGCGCAGGTAAAAGTTGGGCTGCAACTGTGCGGAGCAGGAGTACTGGACGTTAGAGACCTGTATGCCACAGCTGCACACGCCCGGCCGCCCACGATCGACATGCTGGCCACCTGTGTGCAGCCCGGAGAGCATATACGAAGGACACCCATGTGTGACAGTGTCATACACAGAGGCGCGGCCATCGGCACAGTTGCCACCCCACCACCCTGCACCTGCTTCATCTGTTTCCACTGGTCCTTGAAGGCTTCATCTTTGGCCTCCTTGGCCGCCCGCAGGATCTGCAGACATGGCAATGTGCGTGGCAGCGTGGTTGCACAGTGGGGGGGTGTGCAGTACAGCACTAGAAAGCGGGACAAATGTGGCCACGGTCACCGCCCGCCCGCAGGGTCTGCAGTTGGGCACATGCTGGCCGCCCGCCACGGCCCCTGCTCCAGCCACCCACAGACATGCGCTCCGACACTCCGTAGGAGCCCCCCGCCCGCAGCAGCATACCGTGACCACAGCATGCACGACTGCACCCACCTCTGCCAGCGGCTTGCCGGCAGCGATGGTGCCATCCTCGGCGCGCAGGCCCCGCTGGGTCTTGATATCCTCCAGCTGCACAGCATGCAAAGCACACGTAAGGTGTGAGGTAGGGTGTTTTGGGGCAAGCGGTGGCTGCGCATGATCACAAATATGAGGTGGGGCGGGCGACAGCACACAGAAGCAGCCGTCGCACAACCCCCGTTCAACCACGTCTGCACCCTTCCTCTCGCTGATAGAATTGCTATGGCCATACATAACATTGTCGCCCGCTCATGGCGCGGGCTGCAGGCTCATGGATCCAGCATGCTGCACAATGCGCCTCACAACCCCCGTTCCCCCACGCCTGCACCCTTCCTCTCGCTGCTGCACTTGGCACGCACGCCCAGCAGCTGGCTCCGCTGCAAACGAGGCTGCATGCACGCCACCCTGCGACAACCCAGACGGGCACAGGGCACCACCCGCATCACCAAACAAAACCAGCGGCTTCTGATCATTCACCTCGGTTTCGCTGATGAACTTTTTGTTGGCCCCCAGCAGCTCCGCCAGCTGCGAGGCCGCCAGCCCGACCTTTTTAGACTCCGTTGGGAACACAGAGGTCAGGTCCCGCCCCAGCACCTCCTCGCGGTCATAGTACTTCTCCTCCCTGCAGGTGGACAGCATGCGAGGCATTTGAAGAGACGATCGAGGAGAAGCGGCGGCGGCGGCGGCAGCAGGCAGCGGCGGCGACACGGCGCTGGTGGCAGCGGCGGTCCCTGCGGCGCCACGACACAACATGCTCCATGCGACTTTTATGAAGTCTTCGGGCGTCGTGAACGCACTTGGGGACCCTCACAAGCTCCACCGGTTTGCGATCCATGCTGGTGTAAATAAGCGAGCCGCTGTGCAGTTATTTAAGCTCCTAGAAGCTCCGGCATCACATTGGTGCAGATGGAGGCCGAATAGAGCGTGTCCGACTGAGAGACCATGCTGTGCTGCGCATGCATGGGGCTGCCGCGTCCACTTGGAGCGGCCGGTGTCGCCTCCCGCCCCAATTTTTCGCCTTTTGGCATTGCTCCTGGCTCCCCGGCATTGCTTCCCTTCGCGCGCGCCCGTCTGCCTCGCAGTATGGCGTCAACCACGGCGACACCGCAGATGCAGCACCTCGGGGCCTCCCCAGCCTCTGACCCCCTCCGTGACGGAGCCCTCCGATACACCGCCTTCACCAGTAAGCTCTCAAGGCCGCCAGCCGCCGCCCTGAGTGTGCCCCGCCACCCGCCGCTTCGGCCCCCACCCACCTTGCGCCGGGCCGTCGCCATCTCATCTGCTCCCCTCGCCCCCCTGCAGGCGACGTGGGAGAGGCATTCAAGCTCTACATCAGCCGCCGCGTCTATCTGGGCAGGTGCGGCAGTAATGAGATGTTGCCGCTGCTCGTCGCCGCTGTTGCTAATGGGAAGCCAGAGAGGTGGTCGGTCCCTCACGCCGCCGCCCTTCATTGCCCCCGCCAGCCAACATTTTCTCTCTCTCTCACCTGCTTCCCCGCCAAATCTGGTCCCCCCCACTGCAGCTACGCCGTCGTGGCACTCTATGGCGCATTGGACACAGCAGACAAGGGTCGCCGCGCCTATGCCCGCACCCTGGCCGCCCAGCAGCAGCAGCACCCGGAGCAGACTCTGACTCCCAGCCCGCAAGCCCTGAGCGGCCTGCCTGCCGCCGCCGCCGCCGCGGTCTCTGCCTGCGCCGCCTGCCTACCATCCCCGCCCCTGGCCCACTGCTACTCTGCCGCCGCCAGCAGCGCCAGCGAGCAGGCCCGCATGCCGCTGGCGCTGCCCGTGGCCGCGGCTGTGCTCGACACTGCGCTGTGGTGAGTGAGCGAGCGGGGGGCCTTCAGTGCTGGGGCCCGTAGTGCTGTGCCTGTGCTGTGCCGCATGCCCGTGCAGTGCTGCGCCGTGCTATGCCTGCTGGCTCACCTGAACCAATGAATGCACCTCCTGCCGGTCGCGCCCCTCTTCATCCAACCGCCACCCCCGCCCCCTCTACTTCCCTCCCCCAACTCCACTTACCTCCCCACTGCCCCGCCAACCCCGCGCCCCCCTGCCGCAGGCACTCTGCCGCCTCCCTAGCCATCCCCTGCCTCATGATCAACCGCACCGTCTGGGCGGCGCAGCGCCTGGTGGTGCACCCCGCGGCCGCAGCGCGCCTGCACCCACACCTGGCGCGCATGCTGCCCCCGGCGGCGGGCCTGGCACTCATACCTTTGGCCGTGCACCACATTGACGACGCCGTGACACAATTCATGGACCGCCACCTGCGCCCCCACATGCCCGGCCTGGTGAGCGTGCGGTCGCGGTTGGGGGAAGCATCCAGCATGGGTGGAGGGGAGAGGGTAGGGTAGGGTAGGGCAGGGCACAGGTGCTTGGGGACGGGTGTGTTGGGCATGGAGCGGAGAGCTCGTTGGACTGTCTCCAGTGGCACCGCCGATGCTGCCTGCTCTCCCATGCGCTGCTGGCTGCGCTGTCCTGCTCCCGCCTGCTCAGGCGCCCTCACCCACCTGAGCGGGACCTCACCGTCTGCCCCCTGCCCTCCTGTCTACAGGAGCTGCAGGCGAGTAGTGCGCACTAGATGTTCACCAAGAGTGGCCTCGAGTGGCAAGCTGCCAGGGCCCCACAGCCACATGCCCCCACAGCCAGGCATGCCCCCAGCACCGCCCCCCCAGACAACAGCATGCACTACAGTTAGCCTAGCCTAGGCGTAGCGACCAACCACCGGCGCAGCAATGCTCCACATGATCCCTGCCAGTGAATGCCCGACACCCAGCGCCGTGCCGGGCGTGATGTGATCACATCCCACCTACCCTCCTGTCTGCTCAGAACAAGAGCCCGCCACATCGCACATGCAATGCTTCCCACATCCATCCCTTTTGCCGCAGCCTCCTCGGAATGCTACCCCCTGTCTCCACACACAGTCACAACCACCATTGTTTTTCACGCACACACTCTCTTCTTTCAGCCTCTTGTTTGATTCCTACCAATTTCTATGCTGCGAGTGCCGAGCGCCGCAGACATCAACACTGCCTGCCCCCCTGTGTCTGCCCCTGCCCTGTGCCTAATGGCAGCGCCGTCTGCCGGGAGCCGCCCTCCCCCAAATGAATTCTCCTGCACTGCCTTTTGTGAGCATCTGTGAGCGCATGAGCGCGCAGCACTAGTGCCGCTTCCACTGTACCCTCATCAGCCCCTGCCACTTGCACTGATAGCAGCAAGCGGTTTACACCCTGCAGCGGGCGCACACGCTGTTTAAAAAAGTGCGCCATGTAAGCATTGTTCATGCGCAACAGATGCAAGCTAAGGTCAACAGTTGAGTGAGGGGGGGGGAGGAGCACAGGAGGAGGTAGTTTGAACACGACGGGGCAGTAAGGGAGAACCAGCGTAGGGAGGTACACAGGGAGTCAAGGGCCAGCAAAGAAGGTGTCTAAGGAATTGGGGGTTCATTGAGTTGAGAGCAAATGCCCCTGGCTGGGATGCCCACGGAACGGGCTGGGGGCGCCTGGCGCCCACCTGCTCACGAGTTGCCGCCAACCTCACCGGGCGCAGCGGGGAGGTGGACTGCCAATAGTGTCAGCGTCAGGGAGGCCACCGCGACTGCCGCCAGCAGTAACAGGACGCGGCTGTGCCGCCAGGCTGAATGGCAGCAGCCGTCGGGCGGGAACTGCAGGCTTCGACGGGCGCTGCGTGCCAGCCATGGCGACGGCTGCTCGTCCAGCAGCTGCGCCTCCAAGTCTGCACAGTATGATTACGGAGACATATGAAACTCTACTTGCATGCCTATACGGAAGCTTGGCTGGCAGCAGGCAGCACGCAGGCAGCTGCAGGCAAGCGGGGGCGCCGGCGGGTGGGCGGCGGTGAGCTTACCTGCTAGCCACATGCCCTGGCGGTCCTCCCACAGTTTCTGAAGTTCCTCCGTGTCGTTGCAAGGCTGGAAGGACGCCCCCGGCGGCGTCGAGCACTCGGCCGTGTCGTCGGCAGCAGTTGGAGGTGCGTCACTTCGCCGCACCCACCACCCCATCAGCGCCGCCCTTCTCTAAGGATTGATCAGAAGTGGGTTGCACCTCAGCCACAAACGCGCAGTCCGAAGCGCACTTGTTGGTTGCCACAAACGTCGCGGGACAGAAAATGGGCGTGCAAGCTGCTGCTAGTTCGTGATTTCTATATCTTGCATTGATAAGACATCAATACGCGATGTGGGTGCCCGAGAACCAGAGAGAGAGATTTGGGCCATGGCGCCAGCTCAGGGACAGCTCCCGCCGCCGCTCATGTCGACAGTCCGTCTGTCCCTTGTGCACTGATCCAAACTTTCGATCAGAAACTCCGTCTACTTCATTACACTCTGACCTGCCACAAATGCAAACCCTCTCTGTTCACCCTCAATCAGAGGTGCTTGTGACAGCGGCGCTGCTGCCGCCACGCGTCCAGCCGCTGGCTGTGCTGGCGGTTGGCGCGCCCGAGGCAGCCGGTGTTGCTGCAGCTGTCGAGGCGGCGCCGTGATATGTGGACGCGGGCCGGCGAGGGGGGCGCGCACCTTGCCTGCCGCCACCTCCACCGCCCCCTAGCATGCCCAGCAGCTGCTGCTGCAGCGCGGCGCTGCTGGCCAGAGCGCCCCGCTTCCGCTTCTGTGCTGCGCCAGCTGCCGCACCCGCAGGCGGGCCGTCATCCCCGCCTTCCGCGGCACTCACTGCAGCAGCGGCTGCCCCCGTGGGTGCTGCCACATGGTTTCCCACGAATGCCGCCAGCGCCTGGCGAGCAGCCTGCGGCAGCTTGCTCGCCAAGCTGCCTGCCGCGCCGGCAGCCGCGGCCGCCTGCAGCTGCATGCTCAGTGCCGCCAACACTTTGGCCGACGGCTGCATGGCACGCAGCAGCGTGCCGGCGGCAGCGACGCCCGCCCTGGCCTCGCCCGCCGCCCCGGCAGCTGCCAGCAGCGCCTGCACCGACTGGCTGACAAGCACATCCCCTCGCAGGTCCGCCTCTGACAGCAGCCCAGCCGCGGGGCGTGCCAGCTCCTGTGGGCATGGCATGCATTTGGGGAGGGGCAGGAAGATTCGGGACGGGTTCATTCTGTTGGCAGAAGAAGCCCACAGTGCACAGCCCACACCAAAGCTGGCCCCCGGCATATCATGCCAGCACATCACCGCCCGTCCCACCCTGGGCCAGCAAATAGCTCTCCCCAGTCGTACCTCTGCCAGCCGCTGGCGCCAGCCGTGCTCCAGCGGCGTCTGGTGGAAGAGATCCAGGCAGAGGCGGGCCCGGTCCTTGGGGGCAGCAGCCAGCAGCAGCTGCCCCAGTGCATGGCGCACGAGCGCCGCCACTCGGGGGCTGCCCCCGACCAGGGCGCACCCCACGGGCTGCAGCATGCCCCGGTCCTGTAGCTTGAGCTTGTTGCGCAGCAGCAGGCGGCAGTAAGCGCCCGCAGCCACCTCTGCCAGCGGCTGCGCTCCTGGGGCTGCCCCAGCGGCAGACGCCTCTTGTGCGCCGGCAGCTGCTGCACCCAACTGACCTGGCACCATGAGGCGCCCAATCAGGGGCAGCTTGCAGCCAAAGGCGTTGGGGTGTGCGTCGATGGCGTCAGCTAGCAGGGCCACAGCAGCTGCCTGCACTTGAGAAGCACTGCGGCCGGCAGCGCCGCCACCGCTGGCACTCCCGCTGCTGTCTGCGCTGCCCTCTGCACCAGGGCTGCCGCTGCCGTTGCCACTGCCACCGCTGCTGCCCACCAGGCAGCGCTCTGCCAGCTCCACTGCACCCCGGCTGAGCGGCTCTGAGAGCACTGCCAGCCGGCCCAGCGAGCGCACCGCTGCCGCCTGCAGGGCGCCTCATTTAGTGGTGGGAAGTGGGACAGTCATTAAGTCCACTACTACTGCTGCTGTGTTTTGGTCATGCTTAGGTCAGCAGCAGGAGCTTCCATGCGGCTGGGTAAACCCAACACCCTGTCAACTGCCCTTCCCCTCCCCACCTGGACTGCCGGTGGCACGACAACCTCCCCCTGTCCGCCATCCCCAGAGCTCCTGCCGCCAGCCAGCCGCTCCAGCAGCGGCAGGTAGCAGGCGGGTGCCGTGTCGGCAGCACTCAGCAGGGACTCCAGGAAGCGCTGGGCTGCCACCTCCTGCTTGGCTGCCTGGTCCTCCCCTCGCATGTAGTCAAAAGAGCTGGGCTGGGCTGAGCTGGCACCTGCTGTGCCTGCTGCTGCTGAGCCTGCCGCGCCTGTGCCAATGCTAGCGCCACCAACTGCGCCATCTGTGCCAGCCTGCCCGCCCCCCACCCACCACTCGGCGGCGGGGCGAAGTGGCCGCCCGGCCTTGCTGCGCGCTTCTGGGTGCTCGACGCCGCCTGCAGCCCCAGCATGCTGCTCCGCCTCTGCCTGCAGGCGCCGCACAAAAACAGCTCGCTGCTGCTCGTAGCCGCTTGCCATGGATCCAAGCAGCTCCATTGAAGCCAGAATGGCCCGCAGCTGCACAGAACTGCCCTGCTCTACAGATGTGACAGCAGTAGCACTGAGGCTGGCCTCGTTGCCTGCAGCCGTCGCAGCTGTGGCAAGGCTGGCACTAGCTGCTGCCAGCTCAGCAGCGGCGGCGGCATCAGAAGGCTCTGGGCGGGGCACTTCATTGCCCACACCCTCCTGCTGGGTTGCTGGGATGGCGGCCGTCGCTGCTGCCACGCTGCTGCCGCTGCAGGCTGCCCCCAGGTAGCGCAGCAGGCGCAGTGGGGCTTGCAAGACGGGTGGCAGCGCCAGCACCACCCCCAGCGCTCCTGACCGCACGGCTTGGCAGTCACCGGCGGGTGACAGCAGCACCGCCTGCAGCACGGGAAGAGCGGCCCAAGCCAGGGCTGTGCCTGCAGTGTGCTGCGCCGCTGGCACATCTGCATCCTCTTGGCTGGCTGCTGGGCTGCCTTCCGCCTGAGGCAGCTGCTCAGAAGCCCTCGTGAGCGCGGCCAGCAGCCAGCACAAGCTGCTGGATTTGCTGCCGCTGGTAGCTGCTGGGTCGGAGCTCCCGCTGCTGCTGCTGGCAGCGGCTGCCAGGTGCCGCAGCGTGGCAAGCAGCAGTGCCGCCTCGGCTTCACAGGTGGCCTGGTCAGCGGTGCTGAAGGGCCCAAGCACAAACAGTGCAGCTGCTGTGACACTCAGCTGCTGCTCAGCTGGCATGCCATCAGGACTGCCGGCGCTGCCTGGCTGGCCCTCCTCGCCCCTCTCTGCTGCTGCCTGCTGGCTGCCTTTTTCAGCAGCAGCCGAGTGCAGCCGCTGGTAGCAAAGCCTAACTGCCCCGCTGACAGCTGCTGACTGCCGGCTGCTACTCCCAGCCGCCAGCGAGGCCTGTACCGCCTCCCTCAGCTGCTGTACCTGCACCCGGCTGCACTGGGGCACCACTGCTGCCAGGCTCAGCAGCAGAGCCTCACCAGAGGCCCCAGGTGCACCCACGGGCCCGGGCAGCAGCACATCCAGCACAGCTGCTTGCAGCTGCTCTCTGGCGGCGGCCTCCCCCACGCCCCCGGCCAGCCGCAGCAGGGGCAGCACGCCGGCGGCGGCGGAGCCCCGGGCTGCCAGCCGCAGAACAATCTCGCTCAGAGCCTGCAGGGGTTGAAATGAGGACGTTTTGTGAAGAAGCAGGGAGAGATGTGGAGAAGGCATGGGGGAGTTGGCACTGCCCCCACCGGGCCAGCTGCCATCCCTGCCAGCGTCACCCAGCACCGCAGCAGAGTCAGCTGCCACAGCTGGCCCCATGTCACACACAGCGGCTGCCCCACAGCATGCGCCCTGCGACACACAGCGGCCCCAAAGCATGCCCATTGGCACCCACCTTACTGCCCCCCCTAGCACCCACCCACCTGGACTCCCTCCTCCCCAGGGTGGAGAGCCGAGTCAGGCCGCAGCCCCAGCAGCTGGCTGGCTACAGGGAGCACCGCCCCCGCCAGCCTGGCAGCGCCAGCTGGCGACAGCGCCGCACCCTGCTGCTGCTGCGGCGGCGGCGGGGAGGTCAGGGTGGCAAGCAGCGCCACCGCTCGCTTGCGCACGCTGGGGCTCTTGTCGCACAGCCTGGCAGGGCAGAGGTTTATGTGCAGGGCGAGGTGAGGAGAGACTGGTGGGGAGGGCAGTACAGTGACAGGCTCACAGCTGACAGCGGGGCCGCAGGCAAGCGCCGTGCATGGGATGCTCCAACAGTGTACGTGCACCAGAGTGGGCGTGCCTTACACCGCCTCCGGAGCATCCTTTCAGGGCTCACCTGCTGCACAGCGCAGACAGGAATGCATCGCACAAATCGGTGCCATTGCTGCTGCTGCCGCCGCTGCAGCTACTGTTGACGTGGGCGCCCAACAGGCCTGAGTGCTTCTCCAGGCTTGCCAGAGCCTTGGCCCTTAGGGTGGCATCCCTGTCACTCAGGCCGGCAATGAGGGCTGCCAGCAGGGCTGCTGTGTAGGCAGAGCGCGCCCCTGCTGCTGCGGCCGCTGCTGGTGCTGGGTTCATGCCGGCGCCGGTCTCTTGGCCAGCACCCACATCGCTCACTGACTGCGGCAGGCGTGCGGCTGCAGGCAGCAGTGCTGTGCAGAGATCCAGCGCCACGCGGCGGGTGCTGCCACGTGCCAGACGCGCCAGGGCCAGCAGGCGCGGCAGGCACAGCAGCATGGATGCCGCTACTGTGGCGGGGGCACCGCCGCTGCCGCTGCTGCCACCCTGTGCTGCAAGCAGCGTGGCAAAGTGTAGGCAGGCATCGAGCCGCTGGCCCGCCATTCCGGCGCCGGCGCCTGTGCCCGCCGCTCCGCCGCCCTGCCCCTCTCGCGCGCTGTCTGCTGCCAGCTGTTGGCAGCGGTCCACCAGGCGGCTGACGACGGCGACACCAGCGGGGCTGCTCTGCCGCGCAAGGTCAGCCAGCAGGCGTGCGGCGGTAGCCAGCACCTGCATGCGGGGGTCAAGCAGGGGGGCTAGGCATGTATTGGTATGTCAAGAGTTTATGCAGGATATATATGTAAGCTGCTCAGGCAACCTTGAATGATTCAAACAGCAGGGCAGCCGTGACAGCTGCCAAAGGCAGGCAAAGGCACAGCACCCACCTGGGCTGGCTGCTTGGGCTCGGACACAAGTCCCAGCAGCTCTTGCAGAGTGCGGGCAGCCGCAGCTGCCGAAGCTGCAGCTGGAGCGCCAGGCCTGGTGCGTGGCTCCTCATCTTCTGGGCCCACACGTGCTGCCGCTGCTGCTGCTGCCGCTGCTGCCAGAAAGGGATGGGACAAGATACCTGCGGAGGGGCCAAGGGGGGTGCAGTTCGCGGGTGCAGCAGTCGGCGGACACCACAGATCCAGCACCAGCAACAACAACCACCTTCAGTGCAGGCACAGCAGCATGCTGCGCAGGAGTCTCAGCGGGAGGTGGCCTCCCCAGCTGCAAGGACCGAGGAGCACAGAACTAAGTGCCGAGGCACGGCTTCCCTTCTGAGGCCAGCACCCACCTGCCATAGCTTGATACGACGCCTCCCCAGCCAGCTTTGAGCTGGCTGCCGCAGCGCCGCCCGCTCCCGTTGCCAGCGGTCGGGCCAGGCAGTGCAGCGCGGCGGCATGCCACAGCCGCTCCGCCGCGCGGACGTCGGACACGGCAGGCATCAGCGCTGCACCGCGGGCAGTTATGGCGCTGGCAATCGCGCCGAGTGCCTCAAGAGCATCCCGCCTCAGCTGCAGCTCAGCCAGCGCCGCTGCGGCTGCGGCGGCTGCGCTGCCGTCGCCGCCCGCTCCCTTTGCCTTTTTGGCCCGGCGGGCGCCACCTCCCTGTGGCTCCTGCTGCGGCACGCTGCCAGCTGCAGCATCCTGACCCCGCAACATGCAGCAAAGGAATGCCAGCGCCAGCTTGAGGGTGTTCTGAAGGGCCTGCAGGTGGCGCAAGTTGCTGGCATCCAGGCGGGTGCTGCCGCCGGCGCCACCACTGCCCTGGCTGCTGCCCCTCGCCCGCCCAGCTGCCGCCTCTTCCAGCTGTAGTATTGCATCTTCAGCCGCCCAGGCCAGCAGCGATACGAGCGACTGGCAGGCCTTGGCGCCCGTCTGCTGCGCGGAGAGTGTGGACAGCAACAGTCGCCAGTCCAAGGCTGTCACGGGCTGCTGGCGCGCCTCACGAGCCCAGGCAGCCACCTGGCTTGGTGGCAGGGCGTCAGGGGCCGCCCCTGCCAGCAGAGGACTGCCGCCCAGCTCTTCCAAGCCCGCCTCTGGCGGAGGCAAGCGAAAACTGGTGAGCCCCAAGTGCTGCGATTCCATGGTAGCGGTGGTTAAAATGGCAGCCCACTCGCCTGTGCTTCAAGGCCTTGCCGGCGGCTGGCCGCCTGCTGGCGGGAGCGCCATGCAAGCGCTGCAGCGCTCGCTCATCGTACATCGACCTTCCCCTCTCGGTCATATGCATTCCCAGTGAGCATGCCCCTCCTGCCTGCCGTGGCATGCCTGCATTGCGCAAGCTCTGTAGGTTACAGAGGCACGGTGTGGGCGGGCATGCCACTCAGAACGCAGGATGCAGGATCAGGTCGGCAAGCAAAAACCAGGCTTGTTGGGGTCAGGAGAGAAAAGAATGCACGTCCGCTCCGCTGGCGCTGCCCACGATTCGCTAGTAAAAATGGGGGTTTGGAAGCAAATGGCGGTGAGAACACGCTGCACTGGCAGGAACACGGGCTCTAGGCACGCAATGTGGGGTTGGGGTTGACAGCGGTTGAGGGAAAGGCGATGCTGTGTGTGCGTGTTGTGTTTCGGTGGGGTTTGGCAGACCAGTCGTTGAGTGAGCGGTGGTGATGGCTGGGCCCAGGGGCAGCGCGCCTGCCCCTCCAGATGCCTCCCATCAGGTTTGAGGCATCCTGGGGGGCTGCCAATGTTCACTGCTGCTGCCCCGCCAGCCGGTGGGCTGATGAGCTGGCACACACAGCGCCAGCTCAGCGGAAGGGCGCCGGCATGGCCGGTGACTTGGGCATGAAGGTGACGCTCCGTGAGAAGATGGTGGGGGCGGGAGAGGAGGGGATGCTGCCGGGCGCACCGGGCACCGCCTGCGGGTGCGCACGCGAGGCACCCAGGCTGGGCACGGGCTGGGACCGGGGCGGGTGCTGCGGCGGCCGCGGCAGCGGCGGGCGCTGCAGGGCGCATGCGGGAGGGGGGTGCGGGGCATGGGTTCAGGCAGTCGTGTGTGTGTCATCAGTCCGCTTCTCCCTCTCCACCACAGCCCTCCTGGGCACTACTGTCTGTGGGCAACTATGCCAGCGCCTGCCCGCCGGCCCACCGGCTGCCCGGCATACACACTGCCCGCAATCCACACCGCCTCCCCGGCACGCACACGACAGGCCCGTCGGCCACACCACACCGCCTGCCCGGCACTCACTGCCCGCAAGCCACCCGCCTGCCCGGCACGCACACGACCTGCCCGCCGGCCCACCTGCAGGCTGCGTGGCAGCGCCTCGCGCCGGTGCTCCACCGCCTTGTACTCGTAGCGGGATGCGACCCAGAGGAAGAGGAGGAGGTTGAGGGCCATGAGGGCGGCCAGGAGCAGGAAGAAGAGGTCCAGGCGGCCCTGCAGGGAAGACAGAAATGGAGGTGAAGAGTTGTTGGAGAAAGGGGCAGCTACAGCGAGGGGGCAGGGCGGCCAGCAGCAGGAGGCAGAGGGTCCAGGCGGCCCTGCAATGGAGAACAAGATGAAGGGGAGGGAAGGTCACCAGTTGCCTTACGATCAAACCAACCCTCCATGCACAACAATTGTGACCTGGTTCGGTCCCTGGGCGGCCAGCCCTGGCCAGTGCACCGAACGCACACACCTGCAGTCACCTGTCTCCTCCCTTTCATGCACCCGCCCCCTCTTCCCCTTCCCCTGGTCACATGGTTCAGGTCCCTGGGGCAGCCAGCCCTGGCACCTGCACCGAACGCACACACACGCGAGGCTCCCCCGTCCCCCCTTTCAAATGTACCCTGCCCCTCTATATCTTTACCTGGTTCAGGTCCTTGGGCAGCCAGCCCTGGCCCTCGGGGTCCATGCGCGAGGTGATCACGCTGGCACCCAGCACCAAGGCGCCTGCAGGGGAGCGGGGCGGGGGGAGGGGGGTGGGCAGAGGTCAAGGGATTGTAAAGGAATGCAGGAGCACTGGCAGGGGAGGGAGGAGGCAGGCGGGGCGGAAGGTGACGACGCAGGAGAACCCTGCCTGCCCAGCCCCAACCCAATTTGCAGGAGCTCTGCATGCCAACTTGCGGGTGAAGAGCAGGAGCCCCTGCCTGCCCTGCACTGCCCCAACCAGCTATCAGTCAGTCAATCAATTCATCAACCAACTTCCAAGTGTGCCTTGCCACTGCAGTGCAGCTGCAGCTGCAGGGAGCGGAGAGCCCTCCCTGCCCTGCCCTGCCCCGATGAACCACGTAGTAATGCACCCTGCCCTGCCCCCACCCACCCGACAGGTAGGAGCCGATGCAGACGGAGAGCAGCTGTAGCGCCATGGAGCAGGAGCGCATGACGTCGGGGGCCTGGTCGTAAAACAGCTCCAGCTGGCCGATGGAGGTGAAGACCTGGGGCAATGAGGGGGGTGGGGGTAGAGGTAGGTGGGGAGGGGAGGGGGTGGAGGGGGAGTTGGGGCACAGCGGATGGCAAAGAGGGTTGCAGAAAGAGGGAAGCAGCGCAACCTGCCCCCGCCCCCGCTCAGCCCACCCCACTGCAAGCGCAGATGCGGTTCATGTGCACCCACTCTGCGTGGCCCACTGCTAGGTACTGCGGTAATGTGCGGCTCTCACACACTCGTCGCCACCCTCTGCCCAGCAAAGCCCACCCGCGCAAGTACTGCGCAGTACTGGTAGCTGCTTGCTGGCTTCTCACCTCTGAGAGGCCAACTGCCAGGTACTGCGGCACCTGCCACCACACGCTCATCACCACCACGCTCTTGTGCCCCACCCCGCCGTCGCCGCCGGTACCGCCGGTACTGCCTCCCATAATGGAAGCTGCCGCCAGGCTGGAGGGGTGGTCAGCGTCGTAGACGTGCCCTGTGCGGTACAGCCCCAAGCGGTACCACTCCACGTAGGCGGCCAGCAGCATGCTGACAACGCACACCACCAGGCCCCAGCCTGCGGGCGGGGAGGGGGTGGGGAAGGGACAGGTTGGCAGCCAAAGATGGCAAGCCAGGGCAGGTGCACCATGCGTGCACGGTGGCAGGTGCACCATGCGTGCACGGTGCGTGCCCTCCTGCCTGGCCGCTGCCTTGAGGAACACCCGGGGCAAGGCGCTTGCACTGGGTCGCCTTGCCCCGGAGCCTCCCACCCCGCCGTCCTCACCGTGCTGCAGCAGCCCGGTGGGCCATCCCAGCCCTGGGCCTGCACCCTCTACCACCAGCCTCTGCCTGCCCCTCCAAAAGCCGCACCCCGCAGCACTCGCACTGCTGCTGCTCACCAATGCGCTGCAGCAGGGTGATTGGCCTGCCCAGCTTGCGCAGCGCGGGCGCCAGCAGCTTGTCGTACATGGGGATGAGGATCACAATCGCCAGGGTGTTGATCATGCTGCAGGGGGATGTGGCACCGGGCAGTGCTGACCATTTCAATGACGGATACTCTTGCAGATGGGCACCAGGAGCACGATGGCCAGCCTTGATTCGTGCAGCAAAACACCACGGGCGCTGGTTTGCCATTGAGTTGCACACAGCCAGCAGCTTGCCGACTACATCAGCTTGCCCAGTAGGACCTGGACCCGCTGGTTGTGGAGGCATGCCCTGCCCGCCCCAGACGGCGCCGCATGCGGGCGCCCCCAGCAGGCAGCCCTCCCTCCACATCAAGCTGGCGGTGGGATGACACCGGTGCGCTCCCCGGGCAGACATGTGTGTTTGGTGCATGGCGGACTGCCCCAGGGCACACCAACCCCCGGCAGCCACAGCAGGCCGCCCGCCCGCACCTCAGGCTGGCGGCTGGGATGACAAAGGTGCGGTCCCCGGGCAGGTGGATCACCCGGTCCATGTACACGCCCTGGGCCACGAAGAAGGAGCCCATCTGCAGACCCACGAGGCAAAGGGGGACGGGGTGAGGAGGGCAGCACGGGACGGGGCAGAGGGGGTTTGACAACGGTGCGGTCTCGGAGGCGCAGTGGGGCAACCCAGTGCATGTGGGCATGCTGAAGCCATGCAGTGGGAGACCATTGGCAGGGGAGATAAACGCAGGGCGGAAAGGAAGCCCCACTGATGCGTGGTACAGTACGCATGCGGGCGTGGGCCCCCACCCCCCACCCCCCACCCCCACCTGCCGGGCCTCCTCTTTAAGCCAGCCACCCCTGCCCTTCCCCCACCAAGAACCACCGCCTCGCCTGCATGTAGATGGTCCAGTAGAGCAGCGTGGCACCAAAGATGGGCAGCAGGCGCAGCACCAGCTTGACCTCCTCCACCTGGCGCGACGTGAAGCGCCGCGCGCCGCCTGATGCACACGCAGGGGAAGGCAAGGGAGAGGCCGGGGGCAGGAGGGGCATTAGAGCAGGGCACGGCGAGGCGGGGGGGTCATATCCTTCCACACGCTGCATGCTTGAGCGCCACGCAACCTGCACCGCCGTGCTCAACCACCCATGCATCCCCCCAGTAGCCCCCCGCTGCCACGACTCGTCCCCCGCACCTGCCACCCGGGCCTCCGTCGCCGCGTTGAGCCACTGCAAGCTCTGCTTGCGCCGCCCCAGGCCTCCCCCTGCCCCCGCCGCCGCCGCCCCTGCCGCCGCGGCTGCCGAGGGGGCGTACATGGTGCCGCCGTGTGCGCTGCCGTTGGCCGCCCCGCCGCCGTTGGCCAGCATGGGATCCAGCAGCCCCTCCAGTGATCCGTTGCCCTCGGGGTCGGCAGAGGCCAGGCCACGGGGGGCCTTCCAGGCGGCCCACACCACCTTGAACACGCGCGACAGCGGGCTGCAGGGCGGGGTGGGGCAGAGGGGGTTGGGGCGGCGGGTGCATGCACACGTGAGGACTTGGCTTGCACCATGAGTTTCACATGGCCAGAGCAGGCTGCCAGCCGCAGCCCTTGCCTCTCGCAACCGGCGCCCCACAGATTGACAGCGCACCCCGCCGTGGGCGCGCCGCGCGTTTGGAGCAGGCTGCCTGTGACGCCCCGCCACCCGCCCGTCACCCATGCCAGGCACACGCGCACGCACCTCTCCGTGGGCGCAACGTGCGTGTAGAGCGGGCTGCCCGCCACAAATGTGATGATGGCGCAGGCCATGCAGGCCGCGGGGATGGCAAAGCCCACCGCCCAGCTGATGTTCTCCTGCAGAACAGAGAGCAGTGCAGGGAAGGGCGTGAAGGGGTGAGGAGAGGGAGGCAGCAGCCCAGGGGGGGGAGGGCAACGCCCACCGCCCAGCTGATGTTCTCCTGCAGAACAGAGAGCAGTGCCGGGAAAGCGCCCAACGGGGTGAGGAGAGGGAGGCAGCAGGCCACGGGGGGAGGGCAAAGCCCACCGCACAGCTGGTGTTCTTCTGCAGGTGGTCGGGCAGGGAAAGGAAGGGGGCGGTGGTGGGACAGGGCTCAGCCGCAGCGGTGGCAGATGGCTGTCGCTGAGCTGCACTCCAACGCATGGAGTGGCTCTCTGCAGGCACACCACAGCACAAACAACACCTGCCCCCAATCCACACGTGCGCCCACACCACGTCTGCCCCCTCCCCGCCATCCCCATGCATCGGCAAGGCTAAATGCTACGCCCCCAACCGTGCAGCAGCCGCCCTCCGCTCCCTGAGCCCCGTGTGCAGCCCCCCTTGGGTGGGGCATATGCGCATTGGCACACAAACAATACATGTGTTTTGCCGGCCAGCCCCCCTGCACCGCACCTGCACCCACACGATGACGGTGACCGCCAGCAGGCTGCCGATGTTGACGAAGAAGTAGAACCAGTTGAAGAATGACGTCTTCTCCCGGCGGTCCTGCAGCCATCAGTTGGAGAGGCAGCGAGAGACAGGAGACCGGTCAGTTGGCGGGGCAGAGGTGAAGGGCGGGAGAGCAGTTGAGGAAGGGACCGTCTTTGCACCGGCATTGCCCTGATCTAGTGCAGGAAACACGCGTCGAAGAGAAGGGGTGCACAGGCAGACTGGCCGCGGCACGCACGCCCCGCTGGGCAGGTGCCAAAGCAGCATGCCGCACCCCCCTCTTCCACACTTCCACCCGGTACCAACCCTTCCCCTCTACTCTAGGCTTTGCCTGTGGGCCCGCCTCGTGAAACTGGCCCGCCCCACAAGAGGCATCGGGCTTGATGGCCCCCTCCCGCCCCCCACCCCCCCACCCCATTCTTGCTAAGCATTGGCCTTCCTTCCCCAAGCCTTCCTCCCAGTAAGTTCCTTTGTCCTGGTTGCTCCAGCAACTCCTGAGCCCCTCAAAGGCTCACCTGTGGGTCCGCCTCATCAAACTGGTCCGCCCCAAAGGCGGAGACGTTGGGCTTGATGCCGCCCGTGCCCAGCGCAATGACGTAGAGCGAGGTGTAGAGTGCGGCGTTTTGCAGGGGGGAAGCGTACTCGTCGGGCGAGGGGGTGAGGCCCGGCAGCCAGGCGCTCAGCGCCAGCAGCACCATGCCCTGCACACAGGCGGAAGCAGGAGGTACGGTGGGGTGTGTGAGCGGATGGAGGGGCAGCGGCATTGGCACCAGGCTCTGCAAGGGGAGCGTTCAGGGGGTGACAAACAGCATCTACAAGCGAGCCCAACCAATGCACTGTGCAACCAAACACACAACAAAAGAGCTGGCAATCCAACCAATGTGTGGCGATATGAAACACACACAGAAACCACCAGAACACGCAAGTTAGGCAACCCAATGCATGGCAGATGCTCAAGCTCACCAAAAAGTAGATGGCCGACGAAGAAGAGTAACCACGAGCAAGAAGAAGAGTAACCACAAGCAACCCAAGCAATGTTGTAACAAATGTTATATGATGCTCAAGCTCACCAAAAAGTAGATGGCCGAGAAGACGATGATTGTTTTGTAGCGCCCCCACAGCGAGTCGGCCAGCCAGGCGCCCAGCAGGGGCGTCAGGTAGCACGTCCCCTCAAACAAATTGAGCTGCGGTGGGCGGGTGGGCGGGTTCCGTGGGACGAGGTTTTGGACAGCACAGGTGGGTGGGTGGAGACGGCGGGGGGGTGGCGTGCGGGGCGCAATGGTGCGTGCGTTGCGGGCAGCGGGCAGCAGGGGTTCCCCTGCCCTCTTTACTCCCTTGCTGCACAACGTGCTGCAGTGCGCCGCCCCTGCCCCCCACCGGGGCAGTGCCGCCTCAGTAGCGTGCGGGTGCTATACTGCCAGACAGCCCCCACCGCTGCTCTGGCGCTGATCTGGTCAGCGGACCACCCGCCGCCTGTCGCCCACCCTGCCCATCAATCACACGCTCTCTCACCTGTATGGCGGCAAACCCGTTGTCCTCTCCCATCACCTTGGTCAGGTAGATGATCATGTTGGTGGACAGGCTGCAAGGGGGTGGCAGCAGCGCACGAGATACATGTCAAGGTGCTCGGCGATACCTAACTGGCACACAAGAAACGCGTGCTCAATTGAAGCACAGTTCACCTGGCCAACCAACTAAGCCAGGCAATTAAGTTGTGCATGGAGGAGGGCTAAAGGTTGCTGGTGCTATGGAATGCAGGCATTGACAGACAAGAGACAGGAGACAACAAAAAGGGTAATGCCAACAGTAGGCAGCCTCCCTGTTTGGCCCACGGCGCCTGCGCCGCCGCCTGCGCCGGCAGTGCAGCAGCACAGCACAACAGCAGCACCCAGCTCTGCAGCTCACCCATAGAAGGCCAGCCTCTCACAAAACTCATTCCCCAGGATGAAGGGGCACACTGCAAGGCGGGGGGAGGCAGCGGGCAGCGGGTCGCACACCTGAATCAAGCGCCAGATTGCCGCCCCCCGACAGTTTGGCACTCCATGCATGCACCCAATTGGCATTGGCAGGCGACACGGCGCGCGCTGCAGCTTGACGGCGCCAGCCAAGGGCTGCGCAGCAGAGGCAGCCGTAGGGCCAGCCCAGCAGCCCGGGCCGCCCCTGTGGACTGCTGCTGTGCGCCAGCACGCCGCCGGCCAGCAGTGGAGCCTCCCTTTGGTACAAGCACCTGTGAGCAGCGTGGACCGCCGGCGAGGCGGCTCCTCGATGGGAGCTAGCGCCGTAGAGGGCGCCATGGCTGCTGCGCTCAGCTGCCTCTGTTAGGCGTTTGCTGGCAAGTCTGCAATAGGGAGGCGAGCCTGGCGCACTGTGAGCCCCTTGCACTGCAAGGCGGACCGGCGGCAGGCAGCGGCAGCCCGCCCGCTGCAGACTGGCCCCCTGGCGTTGTTGGCGCATCAGTGCACGCGGCATGGCTGCAACTACATTCAGCCAGCTGTGGGGCCCTACAGGTCCGCCCCGCAACAGGGCCCAGCCCCTGACCCCTCGCCAGCGGCTGGCGGCTCACCCGTCTGCTATTGCTGCATAAGCTCCTGCAATCAGCAAAGCTTGTGTCGCTCGAAATTTAAGGCAGATGGGCCGCTGCACTGTTGGGGCGCTACTTGTTTCGCCGGGCGTGGGAAGGCACAGGGGCGCCCGGCTGCTTGGCAGCACAGATTGAAGAGCACTACGAAGAAACGAGTTGCAAGCGCGCCAGTGTCACCGGCACACTGGTTGCGGCGGCACTCCTGCCCCACGTGAAGGCCTGCGGACAGCTAGGCACGGCTCAAGATCAGAGCTCCGTCGGCCGGCAAATTGGGTTGCTGGTCATCGTGCATTCCCGACCCCTGCCTTGAAGCTCTGCTGCACAGCTTCTCCCGCCAAGCAAAGGCACGCCATGTTGGTGACTCGCGCCTGCGGCTCCTGCAGACCCTCGGCGCTCGCCCGCCAAGCCTGCAATGCCACATCCACCCAGCAGCAGGGCTCCGGGCAGCTGGGCATGCTCAGGCAGCAACGGCGGCGGCGGGCGGCAGTGGTGCGGGCGGCGCCAGAGGACGGTGCGCGGCGCCTTCCGCCTGTGCCTGTTTCCTGTGTGTTCTGTGCATGCTGCGAGGCGCTGCCGGTTCATGGAACCCAGTGCATGCTAAAACCCTGATGCTCGTGCGCCTCAGCGCCGATGGCCAGCAGGCCCCGCCGCCCACCCAGGCTGCTCCCTCGGCGGTATCCCTGCCAGGCCGCCGCCGCCCCACCCCTCCACTGATGCACACACATGCATTCCGTTCGGCCGCCTGCCTGCCCTCCACAGACCTGGACCAGCAGCTTCAGCAGGACCTAGAGCGGCTGCGGCAACGGCAGGCCGCCTCAGGGGCAGCGCCCGGGGCTGCCCCCAGCGCTGCGCGCCAGCAGCCGTCGTCTGCCGCCAGCAGCAGCGGGAGCGGCGGCCCCCTGGCGGGTGTGAAGGATGCCGTGGACAAGGTGCGTGGATCAGGCAGGGGCTAGGCAGCGTGCTACTGCGCCATATACGGCCGTCGGCGGAGCATGCGTGCGGCCTGGCGCCTGGGCGGTCCACCTCTGCTTGCTGTTGCCACGCTTGTCCACCCACCACACTCAGCATGGAATCTGCAGATCCAAAGCGGCGGTTGGCCCTTCACCCCCTCGTGCCATCCAGCTGCTGGCCGCACTCCTTTTCGGACCCATCTCCTCCTGCACATTCCCACTATTCAATTCATGACCCACCTCGTGCGCCGCCGCCCCCGCAGATCCTGATTGCCGACTTCTTCTTCATCCTCTTTGCCCTCGGCTGGCTGGGCGCCGCGCTGGCGGAGCGCTCCGCGCTGCAGTCCACGGTGAGGGCGGGCGGGAGCAGCCTTGGGTGGCTGGCATGGGGTTCACAGTGTCGCTCCCAGTGGTTTGTGGAGGCGGAATGTCGGGTGGCTAGGGGCCGCGCTGCGGTCCATGGTGAGGCGGGGGGCTCACCCCATGGCTGGGTGGTGGCATGGGGCTCGCGAGTTGCTGACCGTGTATCAGTGAGGAAGGATGTTGGTGGGTGCTTGGCCGGGGCCGGGGGTCCCCGGCTGAGCAGCACCCGCCTTCCGGTTGTCGCACAACGGCAGCGCCCGCTGCTGTCGCACGCAGCCGACGTCCCGGCTCACCAGCTGTTGGGGCGGCCAATGCACAGCGGCCTGCCAAACTCTCGCTGCCGCTGCCGTGCCCGCCCATCACGTGCCCAGCATCCCCTGCCCTGCGCCCGTCCCCGTCCAACATGCCCCACTCCCCTGCCTCCCCATACCCGCTGCATAGTGCCCACCTCCCTGCCTCCCCCGCTGTAACATGCCCCTCTCCCCTGCCCCCCCATCCCCCGCCCGCAGCACCTGCTGGACACTTGGCTGTCCCTCTGGCAGTGGGTGTTCCAGCCCGCCATCGGCGTGCTCATGCTGGGCGCGGTGAGCACAGCGTGGGGTGTGTTGGTGGGATGCGAGGGTGGTGACGTGCGGCGGCGGCGTGCCGCCAGCAGCCAAGACGAGCGCTCCATCACCCACTCTCTCACAACCACGGAGCACACAGCGGGCCCTTGCATCTAGCAGGACTGAGAGGCAGTGCCGCACCTTGGATGCGGCCCATGCCCACTGGCACCCACGCACGCCCCCTCCTTGCCCTTTGTGCTTGCTTGCATGCAGCTGGTGTCGGGAGGCGTGGGCTGGGCAAAGGAGAACTTGGGCGGGGAGCAGCGCTGACGGCAGCGCTTGAGGAGCAGCGCTCGTGGTACCGACTCAAGTGGCGGCGTGTATGGCAATTTGCTGGCGACGGCGGTGCAGCCGGGTTTATCTTCCGTTTGCAGCCATTGGGTGCAGCTCTCGACAGAGGGGTGGCTGTCTTTGCGACAGCCGCCGCTGCTGTGTGGTAGTGCTGCCCACCGGCATGCCGCCCTGAAGTGCTGCACGGTTGCATGCTGTGCTTGAATTTTCACTTCCCAAGCTACAGAATGATGAGTTGTGGCACGATCCTGTGCACTGTAATGATCATGAAACATGTCCGGTTTCCACCACCATAAGCTCAAGCTGAAGTGCCGCACGGGCGCTGGCATGTGTCGGAAGCGAGAAGGTGCTCTCTGGACTTGTGGGGTGCTTTTTCTTGTTATGTGCCACAGAATCATGCGGCCAGAACGGTCAGTCCACAAGCAACCCACCGATGGACCCAAAGAGACGAGTCTGGACACCAGCCAGACACCAGCTGCCACCCCGCGAGAAGCTGCCGCAAGGTAGTCCCGCTGGCTGCGGGCGCCTCCCTCGCAACCTTTGTGGGCGCCAGGCCTCCAACCATTGCCCTTCGGCGCGAGTCCCGCTCGTTGGTAAAGGCGCACGGGACATTTTCGTCTTGTGTGATAACCGCTCTATAAGGACCCCGCTCTTGCATGGGGAGGGAGGCAGACATCGCCCATTCCACAAATTCTTCAAAGGGATTCACAGCAGGTGGGGGACGCAGTAGCGCAGATAGCTTTTGCGACTGCCAGGTGGCCGAGCGGTCGTGCGTTCTCTCGGCACTTGCAGCTACCGCTGCTTGGTGCATTCTCCTCCAAATGCGTTTGCAGAGGTGTTGAAAGGCAGCGCAAGGGTCTGGCAGGCCCGAAGGGGCCAACTGCGCGCTTGCAAAGGTGTCTGTAATCTCTGCAGTAACCCCAAGCGAGTGACATGTGCCGCCGCCCCCATTTGCTGATTGTGAACCCACAGTTTTCATCGCCGCACTTCCCTGCAGCCTACAAAGAGAGTCACAAGGCGGTGACGCCACCATGCTGGCAAGCTCAAGCGAAGGTGCGGGGGAGCATCATTCCTGTGTCCTGCGTGATAGCCCGCCTTTCCCCGTGTTCTGCTTGCGCTGGTGTTTGTGCAGCCGCCTGACGCCCACCCTGCGCACGGTTTGCCCTGCAGGCAGCGCCCAGCTGCCGCTTCCCGCCAGCAGCGGCGGCAGTGCGGCCAGCACCGGCGGCTGCCCCTCACCCCCGCCTCCAGAGCCCATGCTCGTGTCCAAAGTGCTCACCTACAGCGACGTCTCAACAGAGGTGGCCCGCACCGGCCGCATCGTGCTGCCGCGCATCCAGGTGCGGCGGGCGGGGTGGCGTATTGCGGGTGTGCGGCAGGACGCTGCGCTGTGCCCGCTGCGGCATTACGTCGCTACTCCCCCTGCCGGCGCCCTCAATATGAATGGCGCCGCAACTTGCACCGCCTCTCGATCCCTGTCTCTTCCACAAACCACTGTTCTCCCCTCCTCATCATGACCCTCCCCACCCCTTGGGCCTTTCTGCAGGTACAGCAATGCCTGCCCGACCTGCTGCGCCTCTGCCAGGCCGAGCACGCCCTGCCCGCTGTGCGCAGCGGCGGCCCCGTCAAGCTGTCGGTCGACTTGGTGGTGGAGGACGAGGCGGGGCGCACCTGGGTGCTGCTCATGAAGACGTGGCAGAACGTGGTCAGCGGGGAGCACCGCCCCACATTTGTGCTGGAGAACACGGGTGAGGGCGAACAACACAAAATAAGACGGGGAGGGGGTGCGCAGCGGGTGGGGATGTGGGTGCGGGCAGGCGTCGGGGGCGGGGGGCGGCGGGCAGCGCCACAGCACCTGCACTGGAATTGCCCGCCATCGCCCACCTCCTCCCCATGCGCGCGCTTCACACCTGCACTCCTGAACCACTGCTCACGTCTGTCCTGCTCCCCCGCCTCTCCCCTGTCCCGCAGCCGACTTTGTACGTGCCAACCACCTGGCACAGGGCGGTACCCTGGCGTTCTGCCCCCACCACGGCCGCATGCTGCTGCGCACCAGCCTGCGCGCCGACCAGCTGCTGCCGCGCAGCCTCAAGCGGCCGGCAGCGGGCGCAGGCGCCGCTGCTGGCGGCGCTGCCGCCAAGCGCCGCGCAACCGGCAAGACCTCGCCTCTGTCCGCGGCCACTCCTGAGCCGCCGGCATATGCAGGCGGCGCGGCTGCGCGGCGCCACAAAGCGCCTGCTTCCAACCGTCAGCAGCTGGCGGCTTTCTGGCAGCCGTCGCCGGCACATGTGGCGGAGGCGGCGTGCGCGCTGCTGCAGATGCACAGCGCCGGCGGCAGCATGGGCAGCCACGCGTCCGACTACGACCATGTCTGCGGCAGCAGGAGCCCGCTCGTGTCCACCGCCGCCGCAGCGGCAGCCTTCCCAGGCCCCCCGTCTCGCAGCACCACACCCCCCACCCCAACCGTGGGCGTGTCCATGCCTGCCGCCTTGGCCGGCCCGCAGCCGGTCTACCGCCCCCAGCCCCTGCACCGCTCCGCAGCCGTAGCGCTGCAGCAGCAGCAGCAGCAGCAGCATCACATGAGCAGCTACAACCCGGACGCAGTAGCAGCAGAGGCGGCAGCTGCGCTGGCAGCCTCGCAGCCACACAACGTTGATCTGCTGCCCTCCCCGCCGCCCCTCAACGGCAGCGTGTTCCAGCCGCATGCTGCCCCCGGCAGCAGCAGCCTGCCCGCCGATGCCCTGGCCCAGGCTCACTCCTGGCTGGCGACGCTGCTGGCGCAGCAAGAGCAGGAGCGGCGGTTTGTAGAGCACTACAACCGCATGCTGCTGCTGCAGGTGCTGCAGCGGGAGCACATGCAGCAGCAGCAGGCGCAGCAGGCGCAGCAGCAGCAGGCGCAGCAGCAGCAGCTTGCTGGCCTGCATGCATAGGGTGGCACAGCTGCCCCTGCTGCCTCGGCCCCCGTTCTTAGCAGGGCGCAATGCGGCACACCGGGGGCTTGCCCTGTAGCCTTGTGATGCCCACCTCTCTACATCAACACTAGAAACACATACCTCCATGCCCGCACCAAGCGACCGCCCAATTCTTGCACCTGCTTTCATCATGTGATCTTTTCCGTGTGCGAAACACTTGCTGCCGCGCCTTCTTCCACATACCGTTTGTTGCCCTCCTCCACAGCGGCGGACAGCCCCCTGCCCCCGCCCCACGGCCTGGCCTGCGCTGCCCAGTCAGCCTGCGCTACCCCCCGTTTCATTGACCTCCATAGCCTGCTAGCACCGCAATTCTCTACACCAAATCTCTCCACCCTCTTCTTTCAACCAATGCCTCCCCCTCGTCACGTCCCCCCTTCCTGGTTTGACCACCAAGGCTCTACTCCCCATCCCTCCCCACACAACTGTGTCTCTCACCCTCCCCAAGCGCCCTCACCGCGCTCAGCTCAGGGCCCGCCTTTCGCACCATCACTGTACGTGCAAGAGCATGTGTACTGCTATTCCTCCCGCCTCCCGGCCGCCGTGAAAGAAAGCAAGCCATCTATGCCATGCTGCAGCCGCCTCCCAGGGCACACTTGCTCCCCTGCTGCCTGCTGCTCTCAGTGCTGCGCCTCTGAACCAGATGCAGGCCCCCCTTTTCAGCGCCTGCAAGCACTAGCTAGCCCGCCACTTTGATCGACGGAGTGAGACCCTCCTCGTGATTTCGAAATTGAGCGACAGCCACCTGCCCCTGCCTGCCTGCCTGAGCGCGCCTCTGTAACACCATGTGACACGCACGTCTACCTGAGGCAACAGAGGAGCTGGCACGGTTACAGCTGGTCCAGGCTGGGGTGGGCCACAGAGGGCAGGGCTGGTGTGCGGGGCAGTGAGAAGTGTGGCAGGAAACCGTCGGTGAGATCAGTTCGGTCAGAATAAGTGGGGCACGCAAAGGCAGCCGATAGGATAACAAGAGAGCAGGAGAGCACATGCGGGCCATGCGCAGCTGCTTGCTTGCAACAGGTAGCCCCAGCAAACTGGTGGCGCCGCACACATCCGCCAGGGCCCCTTCGCCGTGCACGTGCTGCGCCCCAATAGGTGATCAATGCTGCACCACACCGTCAGTGCTTTATATATGTACCACTGCGTTGACCTCCGCCACGTGCATGTGCAGGGCCCCCTCCCCCAGCACCAGATGCCCACTCTCGGGTGAGTAGCGCGCCGCCGGGGAGGGCAGCCGCACGTTGCCGCAGACCTGCCGGGGAGGGGGAAGGGTGAGGGTTTGGCGGCAGGGGAGGAGAGAGTTGGGGATTGGCAGCAGAGGAGGGACTAGGGTTTGGCGGCAGGGAAGGAAAAGGTTAGGGTTTGGCAGCAAAGGAGGGACTAGGGTTTGGCAGCCGCACGTTGCCGCAGACCTGCCGGCAGGCGGGAAGACATCGGGTTGGGCGGGGCGTTGGTAGCGCCATGCCCCCCTGCCTGCATCCTGTCCCTTCCGACGCTGCACAGCCCCCCATATGCATGTGTGTGACAGCCGCTCAGCTATTCGATGCAGGGATACACCCCCCGCCCAGCACCCCAGCACGCGGCCCTGTGGCCGCCTCCAAATCAGCCGCCAATGTTTGTCCCTCTGCCCCGCTGCCCCTCTCACAGCACTGAGCCCTCACAGACCTGCGGCCGCCACCTCTCCCAGCGCACCCAAAGCAGTGCAGCCACCACCCCGCTTTCTACGACCCACCTCCAGCGCCAGCCCCCGGGCCACCTTAAACCGCTGCTGCACATCAAAGCTGCCGCCCCCGGTGCCGGCGACGTAGCGCGCGCTGCCGTCGCCGTGGGCGCTGCTGTGGGTGCCAAACTCGAAGGAGAGCGCAAAGTCGGGGCGCAACCGCTGGCCTGCACGCACACAACATGGGGGGACAGCGGGGAGAGGGTGGGGGGCTGGGTAGGAAGGCGTCTGGTCTGGTCTGGTAGGAGGAGGAGCAGCGGGAGGGAGGGAGCAGGGCCAGGTTGGCATGCCAGCAGGGATGGCGGCAGGATCAGCAGCAGCAGCAGCAGCACAGGACCAGCAGCAGCGAGCAGGAAAGGACCTGGGATCTGGCAGGCAGCAGCACACGGTGCTCGCTTCCATGACGGCAGGTGGTCTGCTACCCAATCAAACCAAACTTCCCCGGCTTGCGGGCAACCTGCCTGCAGCCCCCACCCCACCCGCCCCCAACCCCAACCCCACACACCTCCACACACCCAGTACCCTGGCCCCTGCCCCCGCCCCCTGCCCCACGTACCTTCCAGCCTGCAGCTGGCGTTGAGGGCAAGCACCGCCCCGCCGCTGAGGGGCAGCTTTTTGCGGTACTCCACCTGCTGCTGCGGCATGTTGAGCGTGATGTCACCCTTGATCTGTGTGCACCAAAGGGGCAAGGGGGCCGGGGAGGGCGAGAGTGGGAAGAAGGGGGTGAAGGGAAGCCGCGTGCATTGGTCCACTTGCTGCGGCGGCAAGCTGAGTGTGACGTTACTCTGTATCTGAATAGATGGAAGATGGGAGGGGTAGGCGGGCAAGGGAGGTGAGCGGAGCGCGGGCGGTGGGGTTGCCCGGGCAGCTGCGTAGGGCACTCTATTCTCGGCACACACACACACACACACACACACACACACCACCTCCACATGCATTCACACACTCACACATCCTGTCAGCATTTAACACATCGCGGCTCATGCAATCAACCCACCTCGCATGCATTCAGGCGCAATCACACGGAAAACCCACACCCGCTCACCAGTCAGGGCTCGACATATCGGCACGCTCACCCCACCAACAATGCACGCACTGGCAGCACCGCCCCTAACACAAACACAAACACACCAGCTGGTCGCGGCACATCATGCCGTAGGAAAACTCGCGGCTGGCTGTGTGGTAGTCAGCCTGCGGGGCGCACAGCAGGGGCCAACGGGAGCGTGCGGGTGCAGGGCGGGGTGTTGAGTTTGACGTCTCTGGTGGCAGCTGGGTGATGAGCATGCCCGCCGTGCAGGCTCCCGCATGCTACTGCATGCGCAGCCGGCACGGTTATGCCACTGCATGCACATACAGCCTGCCCGCGCTGTGAACAGGCAGGCGGGCAGGCAGGTAGGTATGCCGCTGCATGGAAGCTGCAAGCTTGGGAGTCAGGGTGATGCCCCGGCCCGCCTGCTCACCTTGAAAGTGAACTCCAGGGGCCAGGCGTGCACACGTTTGCGCAGCTTCAGGGTGTCCGGCTGCAGACAACAAAATGGTGATGCTCAGGCCACAGGAATGTGGGGTGGTCGCCACAACCGAGGCAGAGACCGACGGCGGCGGCGGCGGCGGGCCCCAATAGACCGCAGCTAGTGGTGCCTGGACTGTCGCATCGCAATTGCATCGTGCCATGTGCCTTTCACAAAGCTAACCAAGCGGCCCAGGCGCCTGCGGCAGTGCACCTTGGGGCGGTCGCTGAACAAGGCCGTCGACCAAGACAACTCGACTTGCGGGTGCTCGCTGCGCAGCAGCACATGTGGCGGGGGAGGTACAGGTGGTGGCGGAGCAGCTGCCGGAACCGCCAGGGCGCCAGCCCCTACCCTCCGCTCCTCCATGTCGGCTAGCGCTGCAGCCCGTCAAGCGCCCGTCTTTAGAAAGTAATAGCAAGGGAAGGCAAGTGTCGATGTGCCGCTAGCCGGACGAGGGTGCAATGGCAATGCAACAGGCTTGCGCCGCCACTCCTCCCGCTGCCGCGGCAGCGTGCCATGAACTACCCGACGCTTACTGCCGCCCAGCGCCGCCCTGCTGCAGCCCTCAGCTGCCGCCTGGTTGCACAGCCAGCAGCTCAGCCGCAGCTGCTTCTTCCGGCGACATGTCCGCCAGCTGCTGCAGCACCCTGCCATCTTGTGCCATGGTTGCTGGCGCTCCGGCTGGGGAGCTGGCTGGCCTGCCCGCTCTGGGCAGCCCTGCATTCCAACAGGGCAGGCAGTGCGGAGCGGCTTGTCTGTCAGGTACATCTGCACAGCTCTAGCCTAGGCCAGGTCGGCGTAACGGAGAAAGTCTGCAGTGGCTAGGCTGGCTAGAGCTAGGCTTAGGTTTGTCCCCTGAGGGGCACCAAGCCTCACCCTGAGCGCGCTTGCAGGCGGCAGGCGGGCGGCCGTCGCCCGGGCTCGGGCCGTGGGATCTGCCCCGCTTCAGCGACCCACTGCACAGGCAGTGCAGGCAAGTGGGGGCACGATGCAAAGCAATTGAAGGGCGGCAGGCAGTGCTGCGGCATTGGTCGGTGAAGCACTGGGCACTCGGCAGTCCCACCTCCCCCATCTGCCGCTGCCCCAGACAGGGCAGGACAGGCCCAGCACTCACATGCTCCCAGCGCGCTGCATCGCTCCCCGCCGCCGGCCGCCGCCCCGGCTGTCCGCGTCACTGCCGGCTTCATCAGCGCTGTCGCCGCTGCTGCCGCCACCTGCGTCCTCTGCGCCTGCAGGCAGGGTGGGGGCAGCATGCTGCACTTGCACTGCTGGCAACAGGCATGCACACGCAGTGCTTGGAAGGGCCAGTGCAGCAGTCTCGTCAGGCGTGGGCTGCGCTGGCAGCGCACACGCTGCATTCTGAACAAGCGAGGACAGTTTTCTCAGCCAGTTGAATCAGCTCGGCAGCAACCCCTTCCCAGGCCAGCACTCACGCTGTTCCCCGCTCCTGGGAAGCCCCTCATACACCCCCTCGTAGAGCGAGTTGGGGCGGGACGTGCGCTGCACCCGGGAAGGGCGGACGTGGTGTTGTTAGGCATGGTGCCAGTCCTTGCACTCAACGGCATTGGACGGCTGCTCAGCCTCTTGCCTGACGGGTCAGCAGCAGCAGAGCGCCAGACGCACAGCTATAAAGGCTGCACTACACGTTGGTAACCAGCCAGACTCACCTTGGGGCGCTTGGCTAGCGCTGCCGGCACCGCTGGACTGGCGTCGGCCGCAAAGGCACCAGTCAGTGCGCCCATGTCTGACGCGGCGCGGCGCAGCCCAGCCAGCGGCTGCTTGCTGCGGGCAGGCAGGCAGGGTGGAAACCGGCGGGTGAGCTTGGGTGCACTTCCACGAGCTGCTGGGCGGCCAGGAAGCTGATGCAGGCAGCTGGATGGGTAGATGCATGGGCGGGCGCCTTGGCCAAGGCATAATTATGCACTGATGCGTACTTGGCGGCTGACCCTTGGTTGTGACTCCCACCTCGGCTGGCCATGGCCAGTCTCATGCCAGATCCACCGCACCTGCCAGCTGGCACGCTCAGGCCGCTGTGGTTGCCGCGCACGCGTGCCGCCTGGTCCTGATACTGCGCACGCTCCGGCTGCGGCAGCGCCGCCCACCGCTGCCCCAGCAGCTGCAGCAGGGGGCAGCACGACAGACCACTTGAGGCTTTGGAGGTTTTTAGGGTTTAGGGTTAAACCCCTAATACCCTGCACGGACATCTGGAATGGCGCCCGACACGCATGAAGCAGCCGTCACGCAGGGTCGTGCACAGCAACTGCGCAGTTGCCCAGCCCTTTCCTGGCGGCAGAACGCGCCCTCAGCCGCCCACTCTCACGCACACCTTTTCCACCGCTCCGGCGCTGGCCCCGGGGTGGTCTGCTCTCACGGCTGCCCTATTCTGCACTCCATAAGCCGTGAAGGCGGTCCAGCCGCGCCCACCACCGGCGTTGCTGCGCCCGGCAGCTGCATGGGAGGCGGGAGACAGGCAGGTGTCAAACTGCGTGTGTTGTTCATGGCAAGGCGTCCCCGCATCACTGCTGAGCTGTTTGGCACCCACACCAAATATAAGGAAGGGAAAGCGACGGCAGGCGCTGCTGGCAGCAGCAGCGCACGCACCTGCTGAGGTGGGGCGCCGCAGGCCGCGTGCTGAGGGCTGCCTCTGCAGCCCCGGCGCCTCCTCCTCTCCCTCCAAGCTCGACTCCAGTTCCACCTCAGCTGCCGAGGGAGGCGATACCGCCAGCTGCTGCAGCCCAGACGATCCACTGCCCTGCTGCTGGCCCTGCTGCGGGTCCAGCGCCTGCTGTGCGTGCTGTGCTTGGGGCTGCTGGCTGCGCTGCGGTTTCCGGCTGCGGCGGCGCGGCGCCGGCGCCGCCTGCTGTGCCTGCTGCGCTGCAAACGGGCTCGCGCCAGGCGCCTTACCGCTCGCCGGAGCCGGCATCGGCAGCGGTGCAGAGGCTGAGCGGGACAGAAGGCGCTGGCCAGCGCTGTTGGGCGTTGCGCCGCTGCTGCCCTTGCCAGCAGCTGGGGCCGCTGCAAATGCAGAGATGAGGGGCTGCTGCTGCTGCTGCTGCTGCTTCTCTTGCTTGCCGTCTCCCTGGTGCTCATGGCAGTGAGGCGTGCGCTGCCGCTCCTGTGCTCCAGGCGGCCCTTCTTCAAGGTGTCCCGCCTGCGGCTGCAGATTGACCCACGCCTGCAAAGCGCACAAGAGTGCTGGCGTCAGGGAGAGACATGGTAAGACACACAGGCGGGCAAGGTGGTGCCAGCACACCTTCTACCTGCAAGGGGGGGTCCGGTACAGCCCAGCTACTCGCTGCTCCACCCCTGGCCCCTGTGCCCACTCACCTCCGTCAGCTGCCCAGCAGGCCCAGCAGGCCGGTCAGGGGCGGAGGCGGCGGTGCGGAGCAGGCGCTGCACCAGCGGAGAGAGGAAGCCAAAGGCCTGCGGCGGGCGAGGGGTAGCAGAGGGCAGTGGTTGAGGGAGGGAGATGGCAAGCTGTGGGCGCTGGAGATGGCAACCACGCTGGGCTGTGGTTCTCCCTGAGAGCAACGGAGGGGCGCAGGGGGTGGGGGCGTCGGTCGTCCCGCCCCAGATGGAAGTGAGCTGCTCCGAGTATGTGGCAGGCCAGCGCTGCTCCGAGTATGTGGCAGGCCAGCGCTGCACCACCCAGCCAATGGAGAGACAGCACCACGTGCTACACACAGTTGCCCACAGTTGCACCATGCCACGCCCCCTCACCCTGCGGCAAGTCGTGCTCACACTACCACAGCTTTTGCATGATTACACAACTTACACAACCCTGGCTCACCGACATCCCATTCACAACATCCGGCTGGCCCATCTCCAGCGCCAGCTGTGCAAACGGCGAGGTGGGTGTAGAGCCAGCATAACTGGTGCCAGCCTCTGTGCGCAGCTGGAACCAGGGGCCGCTGGCGGGGGCGGCAGCTGAGGCGGCAGCTGCGCCGGCGGCTGCGGCGCTGTCGGCGCTTGCAGTGGCCGTTACTGGGGGTGCATCCAAAATGGTGAGCGTGCACCGCTGGCCGTAGGCTGTGCAAGTGGCCCTGCAGGCAGTTGTGTGGCATGAGCAGTGGCACAGGGTGGTTGGCGGAGGGGACGGGCCAGGAGGCAGGAGGGACCCGCAGGCACGTGCAGACAGGGGGACAGTCACCGTCCTGCCTTGGGCAGATCGCTTCTCTTGCAGTGCGCACCTGTAACCCGGTAGATACGGGAAGCGCGTGTTGCCGCCCACAGCGTGCCACAGCAGCTGGGGCTGCTGTTCAGAGGCGGCGGCGGCGGCAGGGGCACCCTCGGCAGGCGAGCCGCCTGCGGGTGGCACCGTCAGTGCTCCGAGGTCTGTGCCGCTGCCAGAGATACAGTCAGCCAGGTGGCCAAGCTCCCACACTGTGGTGTGACAGGATCCCCGCAGGGAGAGGGGGAGCACGGCCTGCGCGGGGAGGAGGGCACGGACGAGCAGGCGCAAGGTGGCGGGAGGGAGCTGCGACTGGGCAACCTGGTCAGACTGCTGACGGCTTCTGCCTGGCGCTTGGCTGCTGCTATTGCGACGCTACCTCCGGATCGCACCTGTGGCAGTGAGGCCTCCCCTGCGCTGTCCAAGTCGAGGGCAGCACTTGCCGCGAGAGCCTGCCCCATTGTGCTGCCCGGTCCTTTGCCCGCACTGCGTCTATCGGTGGACACTCGGAACCGTTGCAGTCGTTCTATATGCGCAAAAAAGGATGAAGGCAATGCTAACCAAACAGGCAGCCCACGCAGAACCCTGCCTTTCTTCGCTGAGCCCTCGAGAACGCGCTGCAATATCCTAGGTGATGCTAGCAACGTGTAAGACGCGTATTGCATAGCTGGAAGCTCCCGGGCCCGCCGGGCTCGACACCCTCGCGCCCGAGGGTCCTGCGCACATCATGGAGGACCTTCTGGACCTCCCTGAGACGGTCGCAGCTCTTCTGGAGGTCGCCAGCCCCTCGCCTGGGCGCCCCTCGCGCTCAGGCACTGTTGCCCGCCGGCCCAGCGGCAGCGCCCTCGGCGCCGGCGGGGCGCTGCACTCATCCCTCGCCAAAGAGCTCTCTGCCGTGGACGCCATGTTCCGGCACTGGCAGGAGGGTGAGTGCAGCAGCCGGGCTTGCCACCTGCGCTTCGATCCATCCATCCCCAGCGCTCCAGGTGGGGCAGGGGTGGCGCGAGCCGCGTGGTACCGTACTTCGCCGCTCAGCCTGGGGCCAGCCCTCCACCTCCCCCTGCCGCTGCCTGAGCCCTGTGCGCAGAGGCGGCAGCCAAGCAGCGCGCCTCTGCCGCCGCCCAAGGCTTTGCCGACGACCGCTCCTTCTCCTTGGCTCTTGTGGTGATGAACAAGAGAGGGGAGGTGCGGCGGGGCACGCGCGCGGCACAGGTGGGTGCGGGCGGGTGCCGGGTGCCGGCTTTGAGGCCACATTACGAGTTGGAGAGGGTGCAAACTGTATTCGTGCTCGCTGCTACTGCCCTCCTTGGTGACATCTTTGATACTGATTGGCAGGGGCTGCAGCTTGGGACGGTTGTTGCAGGCCACCGCTCCTGCAGCTCCGCCGTGCTGCCGCCTGCTTGGTCGTGCCGCAGGCCACTCTGCCTGCCCAAGACTGCATCCCATCAGCCACCGTGCTTGCTTATGCTAATTACCTGCCTACCATCCACCACGCCTGCCTGACACTGTGCCCCACCCCGCCCCGCCCCATGCTGATACCCATGGGTGACACAGGGCTGGTACTTTGTGCCGCGCCAGGCGTCGCAGCACGCCGGCGAGCTGCCCTGCTCGCGCTGCTGCACCCACATCCCGCGGCGGGCCACGTATTTTGTTGACCGGGCGGCGCCCAGCTGGCGCCAGGTGGGTGCTGATGTGTGCCACGCTGGCAGCCTGTCGGTGGGAAGCACTGTGCCAATGTGCTGTGCTGTGCTGTGCTGGGCCGCTGGTGCCATGCCCTGCATGCTGCGTGGCTAACTTCACCGCCAGCCGTGTGTCCTCCCAAGCAGCGCTGCCTTGCGTCTGCTGGCGGCTCCTCCCAGCAGAGGCACCTGCCTTCTGCCCTGCCCTGCCGATGCACCCATCCCTGGTGCCCCTGCCACCCAGCCCTCCCTCCTGCACTAGCGCAGGTGGACGGTGGTGACGTGTGCCTCGGATGCAAGGCCTGCCACTCCTACGTTGTGTGTGCAGCTTTGAAGCAACAAAATGGTGAACATTTGTAACTGCTCCCTTTGTGTGCAGGCGGATGAGGTGTGCCGCAGCTGCATGGTGTGCCTCATGCGCTCGCTGCTGGGGCAGGACGATGCCTCCATCCTGGCAGAGGCGCAGGTGCGCAGCTGCTGCCATGCTGGCAGGTCGGCAGCCTGGTGGGGTGCCCGCTCGCCTCCTGCGCCCCCCCGCCTCTCATCTGCCTCATGTCCCGTGCCTGCTCGCCTCGAGCGCTCTCCTGCCTCGCCACGCGTGCCTGATTCATGCCCCGCTCCCCCTGACTTTGCCCTTCAGCCTCCCTCCCGGGCCACCGGAGAGCCTACATGCTGCAGCACATGTCGCTTGCCTGTGAGCTTCCCAGGCCACCAGAGCGCTACAGCACAAGCGCTGCAGCACAAGCACCTCACCTGCATGATGACCGTATCCCGCCCCCGCCTCCCCACCACACCGCAGGGCATCCTGGACTCCGCCTGGCGCCCAGTCATCAACGCTGCGCTGGCCGACGTGCTTGGAGGGCAGCAGCGCCTGATGCTGGCAGAGCTGTGAGGCAGCTGCCAGCGCAGCTGCTGGCATCAGCAGGGAGCTAGCAGGAGAGGGCTGCAGCACTGTGCTGATCTGGCAGGCTGCTGACCTGGCAAGTCGGTGACCTGGCGGAGCTGAGGGGAGCGCAGCTGAAGGTCTGTCATCTTGCAGGCAGGCCCTGACCAGCAGCACTCGCAGCGTGCACAGCCTGAGCTGGGTGGATGTGAAGAGGCGCCCCCTGGGCCTTGCCATATGTGTGAGATTGTGCACCGTTGTATGCACAGTCCGATGCATCAAGCCTGCCTGTATGCGATCGCCTGCACGCGGCTGCTTTCTAGAGCGCTCATGCCGCATTCTTGCGGTGCACAGCCCACCATGCTTGTCAAGACGGAAGGACACACATGTTGGAATTTGCTAATACAGCCCAGCTGCCTGCGCGTCCCAGGAATAGCAATGTAGTCCAGGTAGCGCGGAGCTCAGGACAGCAAGTTGCGCAGTGCTGTGCGACGGTGTGCAATTGGCCAGACAGGCAGGGAGCATGTCATTGAGCATGCGCATGGTGGTGCGTGCCTCCAGGAGGGAGCTGTGTTCGCAGCATTTTCTGAGGGGCGGCGCCGCCCGCAGTATGGTTAGATCCAGATGTCTTCCATTGCAGGGTGCACATTTATGCCGCAGGATTGGAAAGCACTGGTTGCCGCCCACGACGTGCCACCGCAGGCGGCTTCTTGGGGGCGGTTGCCGCCGCCGCGGCGGCCGCCCCTGGAACCGGCGGGTGCGGCGGCTGCGCCGCCAGTCGGCAGGGCAGAGTGGGCGGCCGCCGGCGGGCTGCAGGACAACAAAAGCAGGGGAGCCACGAGAGCCACGATGCTCGAGGAAGCTCCCCATGGCGCGCAAGACGAATTGATTCAGGGACCCCTTTCCTCAATGGGATAACACCGATAGCCACCTGTGCTGTGGCCTCTTCCCCCCCGTTGTTCTCTCGATTGGATGGCTGCTAAACCAGACGAGCATGCCCTGCCGCCGGTACCTGAGGACTCAGCCGTGGAGCTTGAAGAGCTCCCGCCCGCCCGTCCGCTCTCCAAGCGCGTGAGGTGGTGAGCACAACCCACAGGCGGCCAGCGTTGGCGGCGCCTCGCCTTGATGGCGCCGCCCAAACGCGCTGCCAGGCTGGCCGCTGGCTGATGCTGCGTTGCGCAGGGGGCCCTGCTGCTGTAGTTTGCATTGGCGCCGGGAGGCTGCTGTAGTCTGCAATGGCGCCGTGCGCGCCGCCTGTGCTTGGGCGCAAGCCTCGATGCCGGCTGCGGCAGCGGCGCCGGCGTTCAGCGTGCTGCCGCCCAGCTGTTGCCACCGCCTCCGCCGCATGTTGCTGTTGCAGGCGAACCATGGAAGCCTACACTGCCAGTGTGGTGCGTGCACTGAGGATTGAGCGGGCCGCAAACTTTGCGTTGCGAGAGCACGTGAAAGAGCTAGAGGCATCTCTGGCGGCGGCGGCAGGGTGCCCAACCAGTTCAAATGGATGTGAGTGAAAGGCTCCTGCAAGTTGTGATCGTGCCTGCTTGCCGCCACTCTTACCCTGGCAGTTATTTGTTTCTGTGCCTCGACAGCGTTTTGATTTCAGCCCACCCCACAACGCACCACACAAAGTGGTGCTGCAGGCAGCATGGCGGGGCATGCACCCACTTTTGGCAGGGTGCTGCCACTGCAGTTGCCTTGCAGGCCAGTGCCCACATTCCACTTCACCTAACAGATAGTACAACTGCATTGCCGCTTTGCTGCAGCCAAGGAGATGAGTGTCGATCAACAGCCCGCGGGGCCGAGGTGCGAGCGCTGCGGCCAGCTGCTGCCCACGCCGCAGCCGCCGGCGGCCCCCGCCCCCCACGCTTGACGCTCCTTCGAATTCGCACGGTGAGTGCAGCCTGCAGCGCCCGTGGTTGCGGCCGCGGCCGTGCTCTGCTTTCCAAGACATTGCACACTGAAGTTGGGCGCTGCGGTTGGGCTGCCAGGGCGTCCCGGACATTGGCTTCGTGGCACCTGCTGCTGAAAGCGCTCCGAGCCTGCCTCATTGGGTGCTCTCAACCGGGCAATTACTTGCCCCAGGTTCCCTCCCCTCCTCCTCGGCTTGCCTGCCCGCTGAGCTCACCCCAGACTCCACCGCGCACCCGCCTGCAGGGCGCCCTGGAATCTGCCTGGCGCCCCCACTTGGGCTTTCACCCCGTCCCTGTGCCATCGCATGCGCCCCCGCCCCCGCCCATTCTTGCTGCCCTCCCGTACACGGGGGATGTGCATCCCACCTGTACCGCCTCCTGCCCCCCTGCAGAGCATGACGATGACTCCGCTGGCGCCGCCAGCACTGCACTGCCCACCCAAGGCATGCTGTGTTCAAACACATATTTGGCCCGCCGCCCTCCCAAGCTCCACCGGGCAAACGGGGCACTGCCTGGCGCCCACCCCTCCTGTTGCCAACTGGGTGGGCCTCGCCCCCCTCGTTCCTCACTCCATTGCCGTGTCGGCCCCGCAGGGCGTGCTGGACTCCGCTTGGGGCCCAGCCTTTAACGCCGCGCTGGCCGGAAGGCCAGGGGGGCGGCAGCGCCTGATGCCGGCAGCGCTGTGCCGGGCGGCTGATGGGTTTGCAGGCGGCATCAGCCGGACAGCAGCCTGACCCAGCACCACTCGAGGAGTGCACGGCCCGCTGCAGCATCAGATGCATCAGCCTGCGTGTGCCTTTAACACCAGCCTGCATGCGTCTGCCTGTACACATGTCAGCGCCACCCCACTGGCATGCGATTCTTCCTTCCCCCCATGTGCAAAGGAAAGCAGTTCTTGCAAGAGACGTGCAGTGCAGTTGAGTGCAGCCCGGCCAAGCAGCATGAAAGGAGGCGGGGTTTGCGTGCGGGTGCGGTTCCCACGCTCAATCTGCGCCAGCCCCCCCGCACTGCACAGGGTCTCAGGACTGGAAGTCAAGCGGCAGCCTCAGGGGAAGGTGTTACAGGTCTGCTGTGCCCTGGGGGTCCAGTCAGGGCGGCTTGGAATTAAATGAGGCGGCTGCATGTCAGGGCAGCGGTGTGCCACGCTCGCCGGCGAGGCTAGGCTGGGATGCTTGCGCAGGGCAGGTGCCCATGGCGGCGGGAACGGCTCGCAGAGGGCAAGACAAAGGGGGCAAAGAGCACGGGCGCAGGAAGTGGCTCATGGGTGTGGTGGCCGTGCGGGACGAGTGTGCGTCCGGCCGGGGTTGCCCCAGTTCAAAAAAAAAGCAGCACAAAGGGTAGGGCGAGGGCAGGCAGGCACAGATGCGTCACAGGCAGGGAAGGCAAAGGGGTAGCGCGGAAAACAGGGCATGTGTGTGTGTGTGGGGAGCGGTCGGTCACGGTTTTTGGAACCACCAGCGTCCGAGTGGGTCGAAGCGAGCTGAGCTGTCTGTCCAAAAAGGAAGTCACGGAGATGTTTCGCTTGTGTGTACTGTGTTGATGTCCCAAGTCATGTACAGGTGATGTGTCGTGCTGAAAAGGGCCACGGCGCCGCAGCACCGCAGCGCATGAGACGGGCCGCGGCGGAGGCGGCGGCAGCTCGAGGTGCGCTGCCCCAGCTGCTGCCGCTTGCCGCTGCCGCTGCTCAGTTCATGCGCCCGGTGCAGCAGAGCGCGCCGCAGTTGCAGGGCACCGGCTCGCCGTCCGGCTCCTCCTCCATCTGCACAGGGCACGGTGGGCCAGCGCATGGCAGTTTGATCGAATCAGGTCGTGGGGCTCATCTGAGTTGAACAAATGGTTGCCATCCGCTTGCAGGGCTCAGGGAGGCAGGGGCCATGCTGGGGCAGCAGAGGTTACATTCAGGCAGGCAGACGGGGGGCCAGCGGCGGCACACCCGCAGGCAGGGGGCGCAGGCAGGTGGCTGCCCATCAACAACCAAATCAGCTGCAACCCAACAGCACTGCCATCAACATATGCAGTAGCAGCGCCGGCAGCAGACACCCAGGCAGGCACTGGCAGGTGAGCCCCCTTCTCCCACATCACCTCCCCCTCCCCACTCCCCCTCCCCCCTCACGCACACCCTGGCATCTCCCCAGATCAAGGAAACAGCAGCAGCATGTGGAGCACATCCCACCCAGCCCCTCACCCCCAGGCTGTGGTACGTCAGCTCCTCCCCCTCAACTCCCCCTCACCGCCCATGCACTGCCAGTGCCGCAGCACTCTGACCCACCCATCCCCTCGCCAGCTGGCAGTGGCACGTCAGCTCCTCCCCCTCAAACAACCCCCTTGCCACCAAACGTTGCAAATACACTGTTGGGTGCAACAGCACTCTCCCCTCACCACCAACTGTTGCAAATACACTGTTGGGTGCACCAGAGCAGCACCCAGCCCCTCACCAGGTAGTGGTACGTCAGCTCCTCCCCCTCCTGGATGTCCCGCTTGGCAAAGATGCCAATCGACTTCTTGCCTGCACACAGCCGGCAGCAGCGCCCCACCACGGCACGTGAGCACGGGCGCCTTCTCCTGCTGCTCGAGTGTGCATCCCAAGTGAGGCAGCGGCGGCAGCGGCGGCGGCAGCAGGCAGCGCAGGGCAGCGCCAAGGCGGGGCAGCAGCCCTGCCCTGCCAACGTGGCTGCCTGCCGTGGCAAATGCAAACCAGCTCATGTAGCAGGGCACATGCCGGGCGGCTGGTGCAGCGGTGGCACGTGGCGGCGTGGCAAGCACAGTGGGCGGGGAAGCTGCGCTGCAGCTGGAGCCACCTGTTCAGGTGTCAGGCAGAGCAGCACAGCAGCAGTGATCCATCCTTGCAGTACAGTACAGTACTGCCTGGGCCCCACCTGTGCGAATGTCGTGCAGCACGCGGGTGTAGCAGTTGGGGTTGCAGGAGTGGTTGATGTAGCGCGCGTGGTTGCCCTGCAAGAGGGGGAGAAGAGCCACCGGTTGATGCGCTGTGAGGTGCACGATTCCAAGGCCTTTTGGGGTTGGCGGGAGCGGCTAATGTCGCGCCCCACTGCTGCCAGACGTAGCGTGGCAGCGGTCACAGGGCGGGACGGGCAGGGCAGGAGACCCGGCGTGTGCAAAAACATCCACAGCACAGCGTGCGCGCACAGCCAGCAGCCAGCCCCCGCTCCAGTACCAGCGGGCGCGCATGCAAGCATGTGCCAGCTCAGCCCTGCCAGCTCACCGCCTTGGTGGCGTCGATGACCTGGTTGCGGTCCAGGCGGAAGAAGTACGTACTGCTCTCCCCCTGCTCAGCGTACTGCCTCTCACGCCGGTCTGCCGGGGGAAGGGGCGGAGGGGCACAGGCAGGGGTGGAGCGCGGCCGGGCCACAAGCAGGGCTGGTGCGACGGCAGCAACAGACAGAGCGAGTGAATGCACGGCTTGGCTTGGAGACGGTGCTTGGCAGCGGGACACCGTGGGCTCGCAGCTCTCACCGACAGCAGGGCAGGGTTACTGCCAGGCATGCGCCTGTTCCATGGTGCCTTCCCCGCCCCTTTCATCTGCAAGGCTCGCACGCCACACAGGCAGCTGGGCACAACGACCTCACCCCACCTGCTCCTCACCGCCGCAGCACACACCCACACGCCATCAAACACACCTGCCCCCGCTTGCAACGTACCCGCCGCTGCTCTCTAGCACAGGTGTGGCCAACTGGCAGGCACGTGATCACCATCAACAGAGGGGAGGTCATAACGAGCGTGCGTGCGCTGCTCACCTGCCACCACGTTGCTGACCACCTCCCCCACGTACTCCACCGCAAAGTTGTCCCGTGGGATCGGCTGCCCAGCAAACAGGCCCCAGCCGTGCGTGGCGGAGCGGAACTGCGGGGGGGAAGAGCAAAGGGCACAGGGCATGGAGAGGGGATGGGTGAGGGTTGGGGATTGCAGGGTGGGGCAGATGGGGCAGCGTCGGGGGCTGCCAATGGTTCGGCGCTGCTGTTGAGGACAGGTGTGCCAGAGGGCAGTGCGAGGCAAACAGGTGGAGGGAGGGTTGCCTGTCAGGTGCACAACCTGGGGGGTTGGCCTGCCGTGACCCACATTTGGGCTTGCCACCCCTCTGCCCACGGCACCCGCCCCGCCTCCTTACGCCTGCAACACGCTGCAGCCGCCCCCCGCCGCTCGGCAGGCAAGCAAGCCCAAGACGAGCAAGAGGAGCTTGGGGGATGTGAACAACTGTACGCACTGACAGGACCAGGCAGGCAAGCCATGCTCTTGACACGGGCTCACCATCTTGAGCAGCGGCGCGGTGAGGCGCAGGGAGTCCATGTCAGCCGGCGCCCCCTGCTCCCCCTGCTCCCCCTCCTCCCCGCTGCCGCCGCCGCCCCAGCCGCTGCTGGTGCCCGTGGCCTGCGCCGTGATGCGCGCCGCGCTCTTGACCGCCGCCGCGCGCCGCAGGCCCACGCCGCGCCCGCCCACCCGCCGCCCGCTACACCCACCAGCCACCTTCCTGCCACCAGCTTGCCCCCCTCTCTTTTCCCCCAG
>JAPTJF010000430.1:0-54031 GCA_029339195.1 Micractinium sp. NFX-FRZ | reverse complement strand
GCAAGGTGGGGAATTTGAAAACCCGGGCTTACAATGTAGGGAACTAATGCGGGAGAACCAGTCGGATCTACTGGTGAATAGGCGGCGGCGGCTACAAATCCGTGGCTCGGGGGCGCAGGCGCCAGGTAGCTGCCGCCTGCCGGCGGCGCTGAGTGGAGGGCTTGCACCGCGGGGCTTCTGGGGAGATCGCAGCGTCTCTCACCTCCACCTCATCGGCTCTCGCAGTCCCAAAACACTGCAGACGGCCGCCGCGCCCCACCAGGCGCCCAGCAGGCCATAGGGCAGCGGCCCAGAGCAGGCGGCGCCGCCCCAGATGAGCTGTGCTGCAAGCTCGGGAGCCGCGGTATGCAGGGGCGCCAGAAAGGCTGGCACGACGAGCGTGCCGGCATAAATAAGGCGGAGGCGAGTCTCAGGCGACACCATCGCGGAGTGGGGTGGGTAGCGGCAACAGGAGAGCCAGGGAGTCGTGGGATCGGGGTCCACGCGAGATACCAAACTGCACATGCCAAACTGCACATGCCAAACTGCACATGCAAGCCTGCCAGCTCAGCACCGGCGGCGGCGGTACTGCAAGTGGCAGCCGCGGTGGCACTGGGAGCCCAGTGGGTGCCACGCTTCAACCCCACTTCCCAAGCTGTCATAGGAGCCAGCACTGAGGCTTACACAGATTACATCTGAACTCAACAGCATTGTGTTCAATCTGCTGCCAACGCTTCAACCGCAGGTGTGCATGCTTCATACACTGTGCCTTTGTGGCCGTGGCTTGCCAGATACGTGGTGCAAGGAGAGACAGGGGTGAGACAATTAAACATGAGCCGGTGGGTGAAAGAAAGCAATAAAGAAAGCATGCACCAGAGAACGCGCTGGATAGCTCAGCACATTGCCTGGCCAGCTGCAGGGGATCCCAGCGGGCGGCGCCGCCGCTCCCGTCGTTGCCCACCTCCTGCTTCACTCCGCCTTGCTGCCATTGGCGCTCCCCTTGCCGTCAGTGCCGCCGCGCGCACCCAGCAGGTAGCCCCAGGGTGTGCAGGCAAACATGACGGGGAGGAAGGAGAAGAAGACGGCGGCTGGGATGGCAGGTATCTCGGAGGCACGCCCCGTGAGGAGCAGGGGCAGGATGGAGGTGGCAAAAAAGATGAGCTTGTAGAGGATGAGCATGACCATCACAGGGCTGCAGGACAGTCAAGGGAAGTGCGGAAGCAAAGGAACGTGAAGCACTGGGGTGGGATGCACAGTGCGCGCTGGGCAGCTGCCGCCCGCTGGTCCGCCCGCCCGCCCCTGTTTGTACTGCTGCTTGCAAGGCCCCTGTGAGGTACGCGCAATTCCGTGAGCTCACCTCCACTTCAGCGGTTCCCTGAGCGCCAGGAGGCTGCAGATGGCGGCGGCGCCCCAAAAGGAGCCCAGCAGCCCGAAGGGCAGGTTTCCGGAGCAGGCCTTGCCGCCCCAGCAGAGGCGGGCTGCGGAGTCGGGAGCCCACACGTGCAGCAGCGCCAGGGTGGCCGGCACCACAAGTGTCACCGTGAACAAAAAGCGCATGCGAGCCTCGGAAGGTGCCATGGCGGATGTGGTTGGCGAAGCGAGGGGTGTAAGGGCAAAGGAATGGTGAGCAAGCCCCTGAACATGCCTCCTAACTCTGCCGCCAGGTCAGCGGCTGCGAGGTACCTTCATCTGCTTACATGTGGTACCTCACACCACCTCAGAGCTCAGCTGAGCAGCTACCTGCAGCTTCCTTGTACAGCAGGCAGATGAAGGCGCAGAGAACTCCATCAACACAATGCCCCCGTTGGTGCGCTTGTCTTGTCATTCGTGTGTGTGGTCCAGTCATTCTGTCTGGCGGAAGCACTGGTCTTGGGGCGTGCAATACCTGGTACTGGAGGGTGGCGTCACTGCGGCAGCGGCCGAGCCTGCAGCGCCGCCTCCAAGCTCACTGCAGGGCCAGCACATGGAACAATGTTCAGTATAAGAACACGCTCTGCAAGTTCTACCTCCGCCACAGCCACACCTCCGCCGGGGGCCCAGCCGCCGCTCCCTCCGCTGCCCACCCTGCTCAACCCAGCACTGGTCAGCACCCACCTGGGTCCCAGTAATCCGCGCCGTGCTTCAGGTACCAGTCAACGGTGCTGCGCAGCCCCTGCTCCCAGGGCGTGCGCTCCCGCCAGCCCAGCGCCGCCAGCCGGGCGTCAGCGATGAAGTACCTGCCGAGCAGGAGCAGTACAGATGTGGGCGGTACAGATGAAGCGGTACAGTACGCAGCGCAGGGGAACGGCAAGCACTTGCGGTGAAAAAGGCGGCGAATGCCCATGACCGAATCTCCCCGCTGCGCCTACCGCTGTGCGCACCTGCGGTCGTTGAACGCTCTGTCGGTGATGTGCGTAAGGTGAGGCTCCACCGGCAGGCGGAAGATGGCGCAGATGTCGGCGGCCACGTCGAGCACGCTGCGCTCACGCTGCGACCCAATGTTGTACACCCGCCCCACCTCGCCCTGCAGGGGGTGGGTGTGGCAACAGCACAGGGGGGCAATGGCAGGGAGCGTTGAGAGGTGCCTGGGAGGCCCATTGGTGTATCATAGTGCACATAAAAAGTGCATGCGCAGAGCGCACCCGCCGCACCACACCCCTGTGGGAGCCAGGTAAAGGGGGTTTCAGGGGGCGGGTGGCGCGGCCATGGGGGGTGGGAGCAGCACAGGCGGTGGGAGGCGGGTGAGCGGCATGCCGGGGCGAGGTGGGCAGGCTGGGGTCAGTGTGCAGTGCAGTCCTGCTCAGGAATGCTGGCGGGCGAGCAAGGAACGCAGGAGAGCAGAACGACTGCATCATGCCACACCAACAAACCCATAGTGCGCTGTAAAGCCTCCAGATACCCCTTAGCGCCCCTCCTGGCGGCCGTGCAGGATGCGCTAACAACAGCCTCTGCCAAGTCACCAAGGTACGCCAACCCCGCACCCACCCCCACTGGGCAAGCCCACTCTCGCGGGTCCGCCCCCACCTGGTGCAGGATGCGGTCGAATGCCTCCGCCACGTCGTCGATGTACAGGTAGGAGCGGGTGGCGGTACCGCCGCCGTGCACCGGCAGCCGCTCGCCCCGCGCAGCCAGCAGCGTGAACTTGGGCACTGTGTGTGGGGGGAGGTGATGGGAGGGCGAGGGGATCAGTGGGAGGGTGCGTGAGAGGCGGGGGGCTGGGTGCGTGCAGGCCAGCCAGCAGCGTGAACTTGGGCACTGCCAGGGAGGGGTGGGGGTTGGTGGGGTGGGGGTTGGCGCCTGACCGAGTGCAGTGGGATGTACAGGTGGTTAGTCGGTTGGGCTTGACGAGCGTGCAGGGGATGTGCAAGAAGGTGCAGGCCAGGCTGAGCTGGGCAAGGGGCCTACGTTGGCTGAGGCAGCTGAGAGTAGGGCAGGGTTGCGAGTGCCACCGATGGGCAGCACTTTGATGACTGCCTGACACTGCCCAACCCCGACTTGCCCCAGCCCGGAAGGCTCACCCAGCTTCTCCGGGAACTGGCCCGGCCCGTACACGTTGTTGCTCCTGGTGATGATGACGGGCAGGCGGTATGAGGTGTAATAGGCAAGCGCCATCAGCTCTGCCCCCGCTTTGGCTGCGGCGTAGGGGCTGCTGGGTGCCATGCTGCTGCCCTCGGGCAGGCCTGCAGGGCAGCAATGGGACGTGCCATGGGGCGAGGAGAATGTCGCACGCGGCTGCTTTGACAGCGGAAGAAGAAGCCTGCAGGGTGTCAGGCGCCGAGCTGGACGAGGGATGCCAGGCTGGCAAAGGGCGCCAGGCAGGGGGCGCTGCCGGCGCAGGGGGCGCTGGTAGCCGTGCAGGCCAAGTGAGCAGCGCAGGATGCAGGCGCTCCCACCCTGGCTTCAGTGGGACAGCGGCGGTAGCAACGGCACCTGCAGCATGGCACCGCATGCTGCACGGCCCGCCATACTATGGTAGTACCCCCAGTGGGTAGCGAGTCTGCATACAAGAGGATACCTTCCAACGTCCCCGCCCCCCTCCCCCTCCCAGCAGCCTGCCTGCCCCCCTGAAACACCCGCATTGCCGCACCTTCGGGCTCGCTTGTTCCCCCTATGGCCGGCTCCCGCGGCGGCCCGCTGCCCCCGCATGTCACGTCCCCACCATCGCACCTGTGTGCTCGATGGCTCCCCCCACCACCGGCATGTCGCCATACACTTCATCGGTGGAGACGCACACAAAGCGGCGCACGCCGCCGTAGGCGCGGCAGGCCTCCAGCAGTACGTGCGTGCAGTACCTGCAGGGCAGGGGAAGGCAGGGCAGGGATGGGGAGGCAGCAGACGTGGTTGGCGGCCCAAGGGCGGGAGGCGGCAGCAAGGTGGGAGGTGTGCAGGGTGATGCGGGGCGAGTGACCCCATCGGACAAGCGGGCGAGGTATAAGCTTCCCGCTGGCGCACCAGGCGCTATGCCGCCTGCCAGGCGTTGGCGGCGCTGCCGCCGCACCTCCACGCTAAGCAGCATGTAGCGTCTGAACTGCTGCTGCTTCAGCTGCAGCGCATTCCAAGGCATGCCAATGCAGCCGGGGCAGGCCTGTTACGCCGCTCACTGTGACAGGCGTGTGCAGTGGCACTCACACATTGTTGCGTGTGAAGGCCAGGGAGTTGCCGAAGCTGGAGTCGACGTGGGTCTGGGCGGCAAAGTGCAGCACCGTGTCCACGCCGTGGCTCTCCAGCACGTACTGCGGGGAGGCAGGCCACAGGGGAAGGGTGGCAGGGCAGCCTGGAAGGTTGGCTGGTCAGACAACAAGGTAAGGACGCCCGGCGCCCAGAGGTGGCACGAGGGTCGGCAACACATCCGTCAGTTGGCAGGCATGAACACCCACCACGCACCCGCCCGCCGCCTGCCAGCCTCTGCATCTCCCTTTCGGCCCGCACCTGCAGCCAGTCAGGCGCCAGGGCACCCGCCTGCGCTAACGTGCACCGCGCCCGCCCGCCTACCCCCACCTGCCAGGCCTGCCAGCTGCACTGGCTTGCTTCATTCATGCCCGAGCCTGCAGCAGGTCCGCCGCCAGTACGTCCCCCTGTCAAGAAAAGCGCACTGCACCCGCCTGCCCTGCAAACCGCCCGATAGGCCCGGCAGTTGTCCCGCTTGCCTGCAGGAGGTCCGCTGCCAGAATGTCCCCCTTGACAAACTTGCAGCGCCCGGTGGCCAGGGCTCCCTCCAGGCCGTGCAGGGAGGAGCAGTAGTCGAGCTTGTCCAGCACCACCACCTGTGTAAAGGGGAACAGGGAAGAGGGGCCAGAGGGAAACTGTTGAGTGTGGTAAACAGGTTGGTTGAGGGTCTCAGAGTGACGCAAGAGTAGAGAGGGAGCAGTAAGCTCCCTCTCTACCGAGTCGAGCTTCAGCATCGCCAGCTGGGCAGGGGGGGAAGGGGAGATGGTAAAAAGTGTTACGCAGAGTGAAGGTAGAAATGGCGCGATGGTCGAGCTTGTCCAGCAACAACACCTGGGCAGGGGGAAGAGGGGCCAGAGGGGAGCTGTGGTATTGGGCAAAGGTTTGTTGAGGGACTAGAGTGGAAGTAGAGAGGCAGCAGGAGCCGAGCTAGTCCAGCACCACCACCTGGGAACAGGAGAAAGGGGGGAGGTGGGGAGAGGTTACAATGGGAGTATCCCTCGGAGGGTGAAGCCAGACTGCCATGCTGTGAGTGCCACAGCGTCAGAAGAGGGAGATCTCCAGAGCGGTCGTCACGCTTGCCTGGCACCACCACCTGCACATGGGGAGCAGGGGTTAGGGCAGCTGACGGGGTGCGAGTGGGCAGAGTGCCCGGCAGAGTGCCCGAGACGGAGTGTGAGTGAACAGGGAGCGATACTGCGGCACCGCCACCTGGGGAGCGGAATGAGGGGACGCCAGGGGAGGTAAAGACAAAGTATGCAAGACAGAGCGTAAGTGGAGTGGCTGTCGAGCGTGTTGAGCCCGTCCAGTTTGGAGGTGGAAGGGCGTGGCGTGGGTGAGTGGTGAAGGTAGGAAGTTGAGCGGGCACACAGGGCGCAAAGGTGGGCAGCGCATATGACAGCTCCAGCTGTGCTCAGCAGGCATGCTGGTCGGCAAGGTACTTCATGAGAGCTGAAGCTGGTATGTGGTCGATGGTCAGCTGATGGGTGCAAGCTGCTCAGCCTGCCACGGTGCACACTCCTGCCCTGCAGCATGAACAGCGGTACTGCTGCCACTGCCGCCTGCGCACACCCTTCTTGCCCCCCTGCTTCAGCTCACTCTGTAGTGCTCATACTGCTGGACCAGGCGGGTGGCCACGTGGCTCCCAATGAAGCCGGCTCCGCCGGTGACCTGCGCAGTGAACTGGGTGCATGCATTAGCGCTGGCCAAGCAAGTATGGCGGCCGCGCCAGCCGCCACCGGTGGGCAGCGGCGCCGCCGCCGCCGGCGCTCCCAGCGTGGCACCCAATTACCAGTATGACGCGCGGCACGTACTCTGGCGCGCCTTGGGCGCCCACAAGCACGCCGTTCTGCATCTGACAAGGTTTGGAAGGCTGGTGCGCTAGCGCTAGGAGCCTGCGGTGCCTCTGCAGGCTGCAGCTGCTAGCAGACCTCAACAGCGGGCTATGGGGTCTATATCGCCTTCTGAGGCACAGTGGGCACTGCTTCGAAATGTGCCGCAGGGACAGCGTGGAACCTCATGGCGCAGCGTGTCCTCGTGCAGCGGTTCTGTCAACTGACATCGTCCTGTCCGAGCATGCAGCCGTCGGCTCCCAGCACCGAGGCGCTGCCCGACCCGCTGCTGGGCGCTATCTTGGGGCTCGCCGGCCGCTCAGAAGGGTGAGATGCACCGGGTATAAGCATGCTGGACGGCATGTAGGAAGGAAGCGAATGGGCAGGGTTCGTCCGCCCCTCCCCGCTGCTGCCCCGGTCCCCGCCACTGGCTCTCCAGGCGGCGCACCCCCCCTGCTCAAGCCTGCCCCACCCGCCCAGGCGGTGCTGTTGACACACCTGGCACCTTTGCCATTGCCCATCTGCACAGGCCCTCTCTCACCCTGGTGTCCAAGCGTTGGAACGCGTTGTTCTACGCTGAGAGCGGGCTGTGGCGCAGCCTCAAGGTCACGCCGGGCCTTGAAGCCCCCACCCGCTGCATTGTGGGCACCGGCACCACCTGGCTGCATGCCAAGATCGCGCTGCTGCGGCGCGTGGGCGGCCTGGTGGAACAGCTGGAGGTGTGGGACTCTGAGGAGACCAGCAGCGGCAGGCTGGAGCGGTGGGAGCTTGCTGGCGGCGGCATTATGGGCTACCCCTCCCTGGCCAACGTGCTGAGCCTGCTGCAGCCCGCCAAGATGACCCAGCTTGCATTTCAGTGCGACCAGGAAATGCCGCTGCAGGCAGCGGCAGCCCTGCCGCGCTTCGGCCAGCTGCAGCGGCTGGAGCTGCGTGGCCGCCTGGCTATGCCAACCCCCTCCCTGCCGCCCGGCCTGCCCGCCATCCTGGCGGAGCTGCGACAGCTGCGTACCCTCGCTTGCCACTCGGCAGCGGTGCTGCCCAGCGGCCTGATCGAGGCCATCAGCCAGCACCTCACCAAGCTCACCTCCCTTTCGCTGAGCAGCTTTGCACCACTGCCAGATCTTCAGCAAGTGGCGCTGCTGACGCAGCTGCAAGAACTTGTGCTGTTGGACAACTCTCAAGCCGGCGGCCCTCGCCTCTTTCCAGCCCCCTGCAACTTCCCAAACCTGCAACTGCTTCGTTACAGGTCTTTTGGCACGGTGCAGGTGAGCCTTGAAGCCCCGTGTCACATGTTTGCTGTGTCACATGTGCTCTCCCGGTGCCCCTTGGTTGCCGTTGATGCCCCCCCAGGGGCCTGCCCATTGGCCGATGCCCATGTATCTACAAATGCACGCAGGTTGGCAGCGCGTGCTTCCAGGGGTGCAGCTCTGAGCGGCAGATTGAATACGCGGTATTCTTTTGGCGTAGCCTGATCTCAGTATGTGGGCTGGGGCCGATGGCGTCGCTCCACCAGCTGCTCACGGCGGTGCTGCCGCCAAGGGCCACCCTTGCGGGCCGCTGCCTCTCCCTCCGGCTGTCCCCACAGATGGGTGCTGCGGCTGCCGACCCCGCCAGCTGGCGCAGCCCCCTGCTGGCAGCGCTGGCGGGGCTGGAACTGCGCATGGCCTCACAAGGCCTTTCAGTCCCGGTGCTGGAGGTGCTGCTGGCACAGGCCACGCAGCTGCGTAGCCTGCACATTGCGCGTCGGGAGATGGGCATGCTGCCGGCGTGCATCCTCAGCAAGGCTGGGCTGGACGAGCTTACAATCGAGGACGGCGGGCTTGTTGACTTGCCGCCCGGGCCCTACCTTTCCAGTAAGTATTGTCTGGTTGACAATGCGCGGAAGCAGTGGGCGTGGTGGAGCAGGCAGCTGGGTGGCAGCTGCTCTGGCAGCTGGGTGGCAGCTGCTCTGATGGTGATGCAGTGGGTGCACGGATGTTGGCCACGCCGGCGCCCACGCTTGGGTGGCGCTGCCAGCAACCTGCAGCTCCTGACACGGTTTCCGAGTATCTCCAACCTCTTTGCAGCCCTGCACAGCCTCAACCTCGTGAACAACGCCTTTGAGCGGCTGCCGCCAGCGCTATCGGCGGCCACCTCCCTGCGTGAGCTCTACATCTCTGGATTCCAGGGACGCCCCTGCGACCTGACGTCGGGCGACATGGACGTGCTGGCCGGCCTGCCGCACCTGACCAAGCTGGACCTGGGGCTGAGCCATCCCAGCATGCAGCGGTGGGTGCGAGCGCTGAAGCGGCGCCTGCCGCAGCTCACCGTGGTGTGAGCAGGCGGGGCGGGGCGCGCCACGCCTCCCGGTTGCACCAGACCTCCTTAGAGGCCATTCTTTTGCTTCACTTTGACCACCTACCAGGCACAGCGTGGCCCCACCCGGGCCACCCATCAGTACATATTCACCCCCACAGCACTGCACAGCCCCCGAAAGCCCGCTTGTTCAGGCCCCTCTGATTCACAAGCCCCAGCTGCAGCTGATGCACTTGATTTTAGTTACGTATGTGATCCCAGTCAACCAGGCACACAAACCTTCAGGGGTATAGGCGGGCCAGGCAAGGGTCCTTGGAGCATGAAGTTTGATAACCGAGCCGCACTGGTGGGCGGTGCCCTGGCGGGGGCGCCGCTTGAATGGTGGTGATTGAACACAGAGTCTCGGCTGATAGTCGGCACGTGCCCCTGCCGTGTCCGACATTGTGTTGTGGCTTCAAGCGTGCAAATCCTTGCTGTTCACATGAACACCAAAAGTCCAGCTTGGCCTGGTCTGAACCATTCTGATTCTGCTCTGCCCGACGCTACGCATACATTCATCCCACTCGCCCTACATACATATTGGCATTGGCGCTGCCGCTCGGTGCAGAAGCTTCTGTGATTGCCGGCCAGCGATCGTGTCAGCATGCAGGCGTTCACCGATCTGACCGCCTTCCAGAAGGCCGTGGCCAGTCACCGCCTGGTGCGTCGCCGCGGGACGGGCGGAGGAGAGCGCCGCCGGTGGCGCCGGCTGCCGCCGCCGCCGCCGCCGCCTGCTGCGGTGCCGCCCGCCAAGCTCCAACCCCAGACCCTCATATCCCCATCACAATCCTCCCACACCCCTCGTATACAGGCAGTGGTGCACTTCTGGGCAGCCTGGTGCGAGCCATGCGCTTTCCTGGACACAGTGCTCGCCCAGCTGGCAGCCGACTCCCCCGCCGTCTCCGCCTTCCGGGTGGAGGCAGAGGAGGCGGCCGACATTTCGGAGCAGTACAGCGTCTCTGTAGTGCCGTACTTCCTGTTCTTCCGGGACGGCCAGGTGGTGGAAAGCCTAGAGGGAGCAGATGCAGCAGCCCTGACCGCCAAGTTTAACACACTTGCGGCCAGCGGCGCAGGGGCGGCGGCGGCGGGAGGAGCGGCAGCAGCACCAGCAGCGACGGCGGCAGCACCCAGCTATGTTGAGCCTGCCAGCGGCGGTGAGTGTGGCGAGTTGTGGCAGGCCGTGCTCCGGGGCCGCGTGGGCGGGGTGCCTTTGGAAGCTGGCTTGCGCTGCATGCGCATGCGGCGTGGCCAGGGAAGTTGTCCACAGGCCAGCTGTGTTCTCCTTGCCTTCAACCCCACTCTCAACCTCCTGCGTATGTGCATGCTCCCCTCGTGCTCCGTTGCGGTCGCGCAGGCGACCTGCAAAGCCGGCTGAAGCAGCTGGTGAACCAGATGCCAGTCATGCTGTTTATGAAGGTGGGTGGCGGCCTGTACCCTGTAGGGCTGGGCAGTGATGGGTACTGGATTGGGCAAGGATGCCGGGCAGGGGAAGCGGCCAATTTGCCGGGCAGTTTGAGAAGGCCGGCCTGCCCTGCCCCACCCTACCCTGCCCTGCCTGCCCTGCCCTGCCCCTGCCCTGCATGCCTGCCTGTATCCCTCTGTGGTCGACTGCATGCCTGCACAGACGTGCTTGAACGCACATGCACATGGGGAGGGGCAAGCAGGGAAGCGCGCATGGTTGATGAGAAAGGCTCGTACTCCGAGGACCTGCCCCGAGCAAACACAGTACTATGGGCAGTGACTTCCCCAGGAGGAAAACACAGCTGAAACAGTCATCCTTGCTCTGACATGCCGCCCCCTTGGGCCCGCCGCCAGCCGGACGGCCAGACGGCCGCCGCACTGGTGCACTGGCGCGGGCCCCCTCCCGGGTTGCTCAAGTGGCTGCACTCCATGCATCCCGCATCTTGCATCGCGCGCACCTGAGTGTCATGGGCACGCCTGCGGACCTTGCTGCCTGCGTGCGGCACCGCCCGGCCCTCCCACCCCTTCCTCCGCCAGGGCTCACCTTCCGCCCTGTTGTGTTTGGGGGGGCGGAGCCGGCACCCAGCTGGCTCCCACCCTTCTCTCCACACGCCTGCACTGCCCTGCCCCACGCCTTCACCCCCCTGCTCCCCCCTGCAGGGCTCCCCCGACGCCCCCCGCTGCGGTTTCAGCCGCAAGGTGGTGGAGGCGCTGCAGGGGGCGGGGGCGGGCGACTTTGGGTCGTTTGACATCCTGTCTGACGAGGCGGTGCGGCAGGGGCTCAAGGTGCGCAGCATGTTGCTTGAGGGGTGCCTGGGCGGGGGGCGCTTAAGTGTGTTTTGCGGCACACTTGTTTCAACATCATCCGAGCGCTCTTGGTCGGGCACTTGTCCCTCATCCCGCATGCGCTGGGGCCTTGCCTTGCACGCTGAGGCTGCCATGCGCCGCTCCTGCTTCCTGCCCGTATGTGCCTGCCTCAACGCCAACCCTGCCCCTCTGCCCCCTCCGCACCCTGGATGCTGAGTGCCCTGCTTGAGTGCCGTTGGTACCCACCTACCCTCAGCTGAATGTGAAGCGCACCTCGTCTTCCTCTTCCACTCCACCTCCACTGGGGTGTGCAGGAGTACTCCCAGTGGCCCACCTACCCCCAGGTGTACGTCAACGGCGAGCTGCTGGGCGGGTGCGACATTGTGCTGGAGATGGCAGAGGCCGGGGAGCTGAAGGTGGGTGGGTGGTGTGCGCATTACATGTGGTGGGTAGTTTGTGCTAGGGTGGGTGTACAGCATTGTGTGTGAGACTGTATAGGCAGGGGGAGCTGGAGGTCTGTGGGGTGACAGTGGGGGAGCTGCAGGCTGGCGATTGAATGAGCTACACGGCTGGTCTGGTCCATTCCCTGACTGTCTCGCACTCCTTGTCCTGTCTCTCTCCCTCTACCTCTCATCCTCGGCGTGGACCCCTGTGCCTGCAGGCTGAGCTGGCCACGGGCCAGGCGGCAGCCGACCCCAAGGCAGCCTTACCCTGCCGCCCTCTGCAACAACTCGCGGTCCACCCACGCTTGAACATCCTCTGTTGGCTGCAGGCTGAGCTGGCCAAGGCCCAGGCGGCAGCGGACCCCAAGGCGGCGCTGCAGGCTCGGCTGGAGCAGCTGGTCAAGCAGCAGCCGGTGATGCTGTTCATGAAGGTGGGGCCGGGTGGGAGGGCAGGGGCAGTGTACTGGAGGGGGCAAAGACACAGGCCCAGACACTGGGTTGGGCAGAGCATTGTCAGGAGTGGTGTCCGGAGCAGGAACAGGGCATGAAAGGGTCGTATGGTTGCCTGTCCAGCACACCTCACATGGCCGTGCAGTGCATTAAACACGTCGCTGATGCATGCGCGGGCAACACCGTTTACCTGCCAGCCTTGCCCATCCAACACTCCTGCACTGTTCCTCCACCTGCCCCCGCAACACCTCCACCTGCCCCGCAGGGCAACCCCGCTGAGCCGCGCTGCGGGTTCAGCCGCAAGGTGGCGGAGGCGCTGCGGGGGACGGGCGAGGAGTTTGGTTCGTTTGACATCCTGTCGGACGAGGCGGTGCGGCAGGGGCTCAAGGAGTACAGCAGCTGGCCCACCTACCCTCAGGCGAGCCGGAGTTCTGCACCCTTGCTTTGGCGGTGGGGTGTTGTTTGTAAGAGTGCGGCAGGGGCTCGAAGAGTACAGCAGCTGGCCCACCTACCCTCAGGTGAGCATGGGCACCCTTGTACTGGCTGTGGCACGATGTCCGTGAGGGTGTGGCAGCCGTTGGATGTACCCGCAGGTGCGGGCCGTGGCAGTGGCGCAGGGCGTTCGGTGCGGGGTATGTGCTTGCTAGCCAAGGTGGGGGCAGGGCAGCAGATGAAGGCAGGACGAGGTACTGCCGTCTCCCCTGCTCCTGGGCGAGCATGCTGCTGCTTAACCACCGCTGGTCTGCATTTGCCCGCCCCTCCTGGCCACAGGTGTATGTCAACGGCGAGCTGCTGGGCGGGTGCGACATCGTGCTGGAGATGGCGGAGGCGGGGGAGCTCAAGGACACGATTGAGGAGATGAAGGCGCGCATGTGATGGAGACGCAAACCTGGCACAGCGGGTGGAAGGCGCGCCCCACGGCGCGCCTCCCGCGGCGCCGCACCGAATCGCATTTTGCACGCCTCCCTGCACCATGGGCAGCTTCATTGTAATGATGCCACGGGTGCATGCATACTCCAGAGTGCAGGGAAGAGGGGAGGGGCATGACTAGGTGGGGACGTGGGGACGTGAGGCAGTCGTGAGCAATGAGCATCACGCGTGGCGCTCAGGTGGCGGCAGCGGCGGCAGCGGCGAGGAAGTGAGACATGCCTCCCTGTCATCTGCGCAGCTGTCCAAAGCTTGTCTACAGTCGTCGTGGTATATTTCATCTCCGCAGCGCTGCGAGTTTGTGGGGCAGATCGCCGAGCGGCAACACCAGCCAACACAGCGACACTCTCCTTGCCGGGAGGCCACCATCAGCCATGCGCGCCGTCATAATTCCTTTGGCATCGCCCACAGCGGCCAGGCCGGCGGTAGCCCTTGCCCCGCCGCCGGCCGCCTGGCGGCAGCAGCTGCGGCGGCAGCGGCGCTGCCTGTCGCAGCCGCAGGCGCAGCAGGCCTCCAGCGGCGCCGGCAGCTCTGCAGCTGCTGCTTCCACCGGAGGCAAGCAGCGCCGCTGCCTGCCACGCGCACAGGCGCAGTCGCAGGCGCAGCAGGCCTCCAGCGGCGGTACCAGCCCAGCAGCCGCTGCTTCCGCCGGCAGCAAGCCCATGACTGCGCGAGAGGTGGCCCTGGCGTACTATACCGCGTACAACGAGAAGAGGATTGATAAAGTGATGGAGCTCATTGCGCCGGATTGCTTTTATGAAGATTTGGTCTACGAGGTGAGGCCGCGCTGTAAAAGATCACAACAGAGTGCAGCGTGCTTTCACTTGTTGCGGCCCATTATGCTTCCTGAGTTAGAGAGCTTTGGGCCTGTATTCCATACATGTGTCGCCTGTTGGGCAGCAGGCTGCCGCCATACGAAACATTCAGGGCGCATGTGGCACTGGCTGGGTGCAGCATACGTGCCGGTGGGCGTACCACCCCTTCTGTGTCCGTGCACCCCCTTCCCAAGCACCCAGCATTTTTGTACCTTATTGGGCAGGACACGTTCCCGACATTCGTTGACTCGCAGGATCCGTTTGTGGGACGGGGAGCCATTGGCGCCTACTTCAAGAAGATTGGGGAGCTGGTGCCGGCAGACATCAAGTTCTGCGTAGGCAAGTGGCCGTGCCTGTGGTTCATGCTGTGCCATGCTGGGCGGTGCTGTGCTGGTGCTGTGCTGTGCTGTGCTGTGCTGTGCTGTGCTCGACTGAGGGGTGAGCGTGCGAGGTGGTCGACCTAGTAGGATGAGGAGCGCGCAGCGGGAGGTCTTGCAGGCAGGGTGCGCTGCAGCCGACCGGTTGCACGCACTGTTGAAGGTTAGACACTGCTCATCATCAGCACCCTTGTGTGCTGACATCCGCACGCGCCCCTCGCCTGCCTTCCCCGCTTTCCACCCCTCAATTTGACGATGCAGAGGACATCACTGATGGCGATCCAAAGCGCTGCGGCGTGCGCTGGTGCGCTGCCCATGCTGTGCCGCTTGTGCGCCATCTGTTGACTGCCGCCTGCACAGTGCTTGCCCGCCCGCTCGCCTGTGCTGTACCTGCCAGCCGCTGCTGCCTGTTTTGGTGCTGCTCGTCAGTTACGCACTCCGTCCCAGCTGCCCCCTTGGCAAGATCCTCCGTGCGCATGTTGATGTGTCTGCAGGCGGTGGACATCACTGCCTGAATTCCCTCCGCCCCACCCATCGAATATCCCCCTTGCACGCAGGCACGTGGAGATTGAGGATGAGCGGGGGGACGCGGTGCAGTTCCCCTTCTCCCGCGGCTGCAGCTTCTACGAGGTGTGCAGCTTGTGTGCTGATTCCACGGGGGGTGCCAGTCGACATGACATCCGGATGACGAACAGGAATCGGGGCAGGGAGGCAGGCCTTCCCCATGCCTCCAGCACACCCATATCTCCAGTTCTTTGAGCTGTCTTTATTGTCAACGGCAGCTTGCAGTAACCATCGCGTGCGTGCCCCTGGTCCCCGCCCCTCCTCTCCCCCGCCTTCTCAGGTGAACGACCAGGGGCAGATCATTTTTGCGCGCGACATTGTGGAGCCGGCAATCAAGCCGGGGTCCGCGGCACTCAGCGGGATCAGCGTGGTGGCGCCGCTGGTGAGTGCCATGAAGTTGTATGCAAGTTAAATAAACGCATCTTTGTACTTGTAAGGGACCTCAGCGGCATTAGCGTGGTGGCGCCACTGGTGAGTGCCAGCTGGACAGCAAGAAGGCCACCAGGGAGTGCCTGAGCTTGTGAGGGAGGGAGGGAGCGCGGGCAGCCAGCTGCGGGGGGAGCGAGGCAGGGAGGCCTTGGTGGCTGGCAGGAGGGGCGGGAGAGAGAGCAGAGCCAGGTTACGGGGCAGCTGCACACATCCTCGGCGGCACTGGCCTTCCCACTTGCTCCCCCGCACCACGTCCAACCGTGGACCTGCCCCCCTGACCCGCTTCCCCCCGCAGGTGCGCAAGCTGGGGCCCAACGCCAACCCGGCGGTGCTCAAGACGCTGCCCATCGCCTCGGGGGCCATGTGGATCTTCTACTTCTCGTGAGCTCCAACTCCTTATGATTTGCTTAAGATCACAGTTGGAACCACCTGTGCCTCTCCATCCGCCACTGAGTGGCGCCTGCCTGGGCGACCTGTGCATCGCCTGTGCATGCAGCTAGCCGCGGTCGGCCAGGCGGCACTGTGCAGCCAAACGCGCCCCTGGTGGCTAGAGCCGACTTGGTTCTGCCTGCCCCCGCCCAACCCTGCCGCGCTGTGCAAACGCTTCCCCTTGCAATTCCCCTTGCCCCAACATGCCGCCCACTCAATTCACGCACTCATTGTACTGCCCCGCATGTTCTTCCACTCCCCCTGGGCTGGGCAGGTACATTGGTTACGTGATGCTGTCCACCTCAGCGCCCGGCCTGCCCGTCTGGCAGACGCCCCCTGAGACCCTGGTGGAGGTGCTGCACGAAAGCGCCAACTATTTCTACATCAACATCGGCCTGGCACAGCTGGGCCTCAACCCCGTGCCCAGCATTGCCGAGCACCCCGTCAGGTGGGTGCCAGGGGGCAGGGCAGGGCGGGTGCTGGGGTGTGGGAATGTGTGGGTGCAAGGGAATGCGGCTGGCACAGCTGCTGGGCGCATGTTCTTGTTGGGTGTGCAGAGGTGGGGCCGCAAGGGGTGGCTGGACATGGGCTGCCAAACACACAAGTACCCATCTGGGCTGATGCGTGCAGCTGGCAGAGCTGCCTTAGAGCGGACGCCTTGTGTGCATGTGGAGCCTTCACAGCTGCCTGGGAGTACATGCCTGAGCATGCGTGTGCACCTGCGGGGCTGCCTGTCCCCTCCAGAGCCTCCTTCAAGCACCCACACACTGCGGGCGCTCAGCAGAGGGCCGGGCTGGGCTGGGCCCCTGCACCAAACACACCAAGCTCGGGCCTGGCCTCCCAGGGCTTGTCACGCACCCCTGCCTTGCCCCTGCCCGTTCCTGCAGCGAGGCCCTCTTCAACTTTGTGAACGCCTGGAGCCTCATGTTCTGGTGAGGTTGCGGTTAGCCTACAACGCGGGATGTCTGCCTCTGTGGAATGCGGACCCTCCAGGGCCACAGGCCCTGACGGTCCTGCTGGCAGCTAGCGCCGTGCCTGCCGATCTCACGCCCACGCTGCCGCCGCTGCCCCCTGCGCATGCTTTCCTCTGCAGGCCCGCCATGCTGGCTGACCCTCTTGGGCGGCGCGTGCCCAACAAGTTCAACATCTGGGTGGGCACTCAGGTGAGGCCTGCTGATGGGTCAGCAATGCCCTGCAAGCAGCAGCTGGCGTGCTGGCGGGGAGAGTTGCAGCCTGTGGCAGCATTGCAGTGTGCGCGGCAATCTGCGGCACAGCGGTGCACAGCGGTGCACAGCGCCTCGACCACTCACTGCCTCCCCTCTGCCTCCCCCCACCCCCACTCCAACTTGGCAGTTCCTCACAAACGTGTTCCTACCAACGTACCTCGCCCAGCGGCTGCGGCCCGACCCACCGGCAGCACTGAATGCAGCAGGCGGTGCCGCCCCTGCCGCCCCAGCAGCCGCAGGGGCCGCCGAGCCGCCTGCGCAGCTGCCAGGCTACGCGCCAGCCTTTGGCGCGGTGGCAATGGCGGTGGGCGCGGTCAGCGTGTATTGGGCGCTTGCTGCGCGCCCAGAGGCGGGAGACCTTGCTGCCCGCTGGGCCTACTTCACCAACCTTCTGGCAACTAGCCGGGTGGACTGGGCATTTGTCGTCGATGCGGGTCTGTACTCAGTGTGGCAGGCGTGGCTGTTGGGCGCGGCGGGCGCAGCGCCGGCGTATCGCTTTGTGCCATTCTGGGGCATGGCTGCGTGGCTGCTGTCGGGGGCACAGGGCCAGGGCACAGAAGGGGAGCAGGCGCAGCAGTAGCAGGGTGCAGCGCACTGACCATGCTGGCCACTGCAGTGTCTTACACAGACCCGTCACACAGTATACACACTCCCCTGTCCTGATCCTGCCCAGATCTCTACTTTAACAGGCGGCCCCAACCGCCTTTAGTGTTTTAAGTTCGTTTTAATTAATTTAGTCAGCACGTCAAGCTTCAGTTGCAAGTGAATTTATTGCTCGTCTGTTTACATTTGTAAGCTTCAATTCACAAACTGTGCTGCAAAGGTCAAGGAGGCGCAAAGGCGGGTGGTGCTGGTGCTGGTGCACACGGAGCGATGAAGAACGGACCAATGAGCACCCTCCGTCACAGCCGGTTACGTGTCCTTGTTCCGGGTGTGGACCCCAAAAGAGGGCATTAATGACGGTGCAGCAGCAGCAGGAGCGCAGGGGAAAGATGGGGAGGCAGGCCCGCCGGCAGCTGTTGTCGCTGGGCATGCTGTCCTCACCTGATGCCACCTGACCGCCTTGCCTCTTCCCAGCCTCCATCGCTGCCTGCCCGGCGTACAAGGGCCAATTTCCGGCACGTTGAGGGGGCGCAGGGGGCCGGCAGGCCAGCAATGGACGCGTGAAACTGGCGCGGCGCTATGCAGGTGCTTCAGGAAGTCCCCAACGGCTCCACGCCGCCGCCATCATCCAAAGGCGTGAAGAATGGGCACTCCCCCTGGAGTGCACCGAGAGAACGCAAACGGCGCACCAAACCAGCCCCGAACGACGTGCTGGGCAGCATTGAGGAGCTGGAGTGCACCACATCGCCGCCCAAGAGGCACAACGGTAAGCGGGAGCTGGGCGGAAGGCCGCCGCGAGCTGATTTTGAACTGCCGGCACCGGCGGGCTCCCCTGACCGCCGCCGCCTGTCGCTGCTTGCCCCTGCCTGCCCTGCAGGCGGCTCAAGCCCCGCCGCGCGGGAGCTGGCGCTTGCGGTGCAGCGGCCGCCGGTCTTTGACGCCTCTGAGGCGCCAGATGTAGCGGCAGCCGCGGCGGCAGGGCCGCTAGCGCAGGTGGGCGTCCCGGATACCGCATAGCCCCCACCCCCACCCGCCCGCGCGGCCGCCACCTCTCGCCCAGCCTGCATGCATCTCTGGGCTCAGATCACCTACTTGCACTGGTCTGGATGCACCTGAATCACCCTGCCTTCGTCCGCTGCTGCTCACCCCTTGGCTGCAGGGTCTCCTAGCACTGCCCGTGGCGGCAGACCCCGCGGGCGCAAGCAGCAGCTTCAGCCCGCTGGCCAACGGCCTGCGCGCTCCCTCCTTCACTGCCGGTGCCAGCGGTGGCGGCTTTCAGTTTCCCTGGCAGGCCAACGCCGCTGACAAGCAGCGCAAGCAGCTGCGGCATGCTGCTGCGTACCGACTGGCAGCAAACCGCCGCGCGGACGCTGGCGCAGCAGCGGCGGCGGCGGTGTCGGAATCCCAGCATCCCCCAGCCACCTTCTGCAGCCAGCAATGGCAGTCGGCAGCATCTGGCCAGGAGCCGCCCTTTAGCCTGCCGCAACAGGAGGCCGCGCCCCTCACGGCACCACTGGCAGCAGCCTCTGCACCGCCGCCTGCCGCGTCAAGTGCAGCGGCAGCGGTGCACCTGACCTCCCACCAGCATGTCTCAGAGCAGCAATGGCAGCAGCAGCACCAGCAGCAGGTATTGGCAGACCCTCTGGCAGCAGCGCAGCGAGCCAGCCAGCACCTGCAGCAGCAGCAGGAGCAGCAGCAGCACCCCCTTCAAGGAGGGCTCAGCATGGCGCGGTGCAGCACCGGGCAGGACATGGAGACAGACCTGCGTTGCTCCTGGGGCAGCGAGCACAGCGCAGACATCAGCAGCTGGCAGAGCATGCAGGCGCAGTTGCGCGCCGAGGTGGGGGCGGGAGCGGGCCCCGGCGCTGAGGCGGCGCCGCTCGGATGCCCGCCACCCGCCATGCACTGTGACCACCATGGCTATGCCAGGCTGGCCAGCCTGCCTGATGAGAAGGCATGCAGCAGTGGCTACCCCTGCGCCATGCTGTGCGCCTCTGCTGACGCCGAGGCCGACCCGGGCGGCGCCAGCCTGCGGTCCAGCCTGGACGGCCCCTCCTGCTCCGACCGCCAGGCCTCCATGCTGCCGCTGCGTGGCCACGTGCGCAGCCAGCAGTGGCAGTCGCACATGCCTTCGCCCCCCGGCGACGGCGCCTCGGCAGACCCGCTGCTGGGGCCCCACCGGGGGCAGGGCAGCAGCGGCAATGCGAGGCAGCGCGCCAGCCGCAGCGGTAGCACAGTGAGCGGGCCTTGCGGAGCATTGGCGGGCCTAGGAGGGGTGGCAGGTGGCGGCCTTGCCGTGCTCACAAACCTGCCTGCTGTTTGGCACGCCTGCTGTCCCCCTGCCTACTCACCTCCCCCAACGTCTGCTGCCCCCCCCACCTCCCATCGCAGAAGTGGAGCTGCTTCAGCTGTGCCAGCCCCTTCTCCTGCAAGCAGGCGCCTGGCGGCGGCGACTCGGATGAGGAGGTGGTGCGGCGCACCGACTCCACAGAGGGCTTTGTCATCCGACGGCAGCCCAGCTCCCCGCAGCGCGAGTCGCCCCGCGACGCGCGCGAGGAGTGCGCCGGCAGCGCTGGCGGCGGCACTGCCGGGCGGCTCAAGTGAATAATGGGTGGCCAGGCGTTGGGTGGGCGTGGTCATGCTGAACTTTGCCAGTGGCGTGGCTTGTTAGCTCGACGGGGTCATGGCGCCACCGCGCCTGGACGGCTGTACCCTGGGCGCAGCCGCCATGCACCCCTTAACTGCCGTGCCCCCTCACACGTGCCTGACTTCCTGTCTTTCGGCACGCGCTCCCGCTCCCGCAGGCGCGCCAGCCTGAACCAGCCTCCCGAGGGCGAGGACAGCGACTTGGTGCACCGCCAGGGTGCCTTCTCGGCGCGCTGCGCCTCCACGCCGGGCGACCCCTACTCCCCCTGCTCCGAAGGCCTCAGCGACGACTCCTTCTCGCTGGCATCGGGCCCCGCCGGCCTGCGCAGCGTCAGCCTGAGTGTGGGCCTGCGCGACGCAAGCATCGAGGAGCTGGCGGGAGGGCTGGCTGGCGGCAGCGAGGGGGCGCCCACCCCCACCGTGGATGCGCTCAATGACATGCTCAAGTGAGAGGAGGCCATGATGGGTGTCCACTCTCAATTTACAAGGGGGTTGTTGGCTGCTCTAGAGCTGGCAGTAAGGACCTCGGTGGTTGACTGGGAGGCTGCTGCAGGGACTGGTTGATTTGGGAGGCTGCTGCTTTGACACTTGAAGGCCTGCTAGGGGGCAGGGAGGGCTCCGGGGGCAGAGCCTTGGGGGCCATGCCTGGCATCATGCACGCCCTGCGGCTCTGGAGTTCTGCTGCTCTGCCTGTCGTGCACATTCCGATGATGGCTGTGCCATTCCTCGCATCTCTCATGCCTCACCCTCCTCGCCACCTGCTTGTGTGTGCAGGGCGCTGTCGCTGCGCCCCACGACCCACCCCAAGGACGCCGAGGAGCTGGTGGCCGAGGCGTGCCAGGCGCACGCCATCCAGCCCAACGCCACCACCGCACGCACCCTGGAGAAGATGTGGGCGGTGCACGAGCAGCTGTACGGCTGAGCAGCGCCCCCAGCAGTGCCAGGCAGTGCCTTGTGAAAATGGCAGGGCACTGCCTGGATGCTGGCGGGAGGTGGGAGGGGCCCCCCTCCTCCTCTCCACTGCAGCGCGCAATAATGTCCAACAAGCGCTCGCGCACCGTGCAGGGCCCTGCACCAACTGATGGACTGACACCAGGCAGGCAAGACCAGATAGGCAGGGCATCCTTCCCCTTCCAGGGCGTTGCATCGTTGTACAGACTAGGCAGGTTGCCCACCCCGGCGACCCACGACCATTTAGGCCCTCAGGAGGGCCGTCTACATGACGTTCCCCACCACCCACCGCCCACCCTCATCTCGCACTTATTGAAGGCACCAAACCACGCTCAGGTGCCTCTACTGGTCGCGTAGCCTCCTTGCTCAACACACTGCGAGCTGCGGCGCCGTGCGGGCCTGCCGCCACCGTTTTGGCACACCTCTCTCATCCCATCTGACATCCTTTGCCTGATACTTTCCCAAGCTGCTATTTATTTGGCAACCTTTAACCCATCTGACATCCCATGGCACTCTGCCAGCACAGCAGTTGTCGGGTGCGCCCTGCCAGGTGGGCGACGCTGGGCGCAGGGACAGCAGGAGCGCCAGGAGGCCCCAGGGGAAGCGTGCATGCCAACTGATGGTTGTTCTGGCATTTCTTGCGATGGCAGCAAAAGACGAGGAGCAGGTGAGTGCGTGCTTTTCGAGCTGCCGGCGCGCAACGCACCGCGCAGCCCCTGGCGCATCTTAGCAGCCCTAGTCACCTGTGACCGTGCAGGAGCAGCGAAAGAAGCAGCGGTTGGAGGGCAGCGCCGTCGCCTCCGCCCACCCCTCTGCTGGCGCCGCTGGCACCGAAGACGGGCCGGGTATGACGGGCTGCCACCCGCTGCCGCACACCCCACCAGCGGCATCTTCAGGCCGGAAACGCCTGGTGCTGGTGTGGGACATCGACGAAACGCTGATCACCTTCAACAGCCTCCTCTCCGGCACGTGGGCGGCGGCGCAGCAGCAGCGGGGCGACCCTGCCGCGGTGGCACGCCTGCTGGAGCTGGGGGCGCGCTGGGAGGGAGCCATCCTGCGGCTCTGCGACGACCGCTTCTTCTTTGGAGAGGTGGGTTCAAGGGCTGGGCAAGTCGGGGCCTTCACTGGCAAGGCAGTAGGGTGCAATTCATCGGCCGGTGGTGCAAGTATGGGGTGGGTTGGTTGTAGGGCAGCTGCGCCCGTGGTTGGCAGCTGGCTGAAGCCGGAGCCGAAACTATGCGCGCTGCCTGCCACACACTGCTGGAAGGCCAACCATCTGACTGTGCGGCCACTGTCTGCCGCCTGTGCCGTAAACCATGCCCTGCTGCAGCTCGAAGAGTTCGACCAGACCTGCCTGGCAGACATACAGGCGTTCGATGACGGGGCCAGCCTGGGGAGCTACCACTACACAGAGGACGGCTTCCCCCCGCCGGGGCAGCACCACACGCACAGCCCCCAGCAGCACGCGGCAGCCGCACGCCCCGCAGCCTACGCTGGTGGAACGGCAGCGGCAGGCTGTGGCGACGACGGGGCGGCGCAGGCGCCACCACCGGGTGCTGCCGCTGGCGCTGTCTCGGCGCAGCAGGCGGGGGCCAGCCTTGACTCCCCTGCCAGCCGCAGCCTGGATGCAGCATCTCTTACCAAGCTGGCCTACCGCTACCGCCGCATCGCGCTGCTCTACAAGTTTGGGCTGGCAGCGCTGGGCTCCGCCTCACAGCGGCAGGAGTGGGAGGTGCGCTGGGTGTGCAGGCCAGCTTGGGGTGCTGCTGCCGGCCGGGCTGGCGTACTGCATGAGGAGTGCCTTCGTGCGTCCGGCATGGCAGGCCAGGCTGTCCCCAGTATGAGCCCACCTAGGAGCAGCTCTGCTCCACCCGACTTGCTCAGCCATTGACCCAACAGCCTGGCCCTCCCTGCCTGCCCTGCCCTGCCCCACCTCGCTCCTCCCACTCCCTGGCATCCGCCTGACTGCTCCAGACCTCCCTCCGCCCCCTGCTGCCCCCTGCCACCCCCCATTTGCAGGCCTTCACACAAATGTGAATTGCTGTTGCAGTCGTCTGTGTTGGTATTGACCCACCCGCCCACCCACCTGTGCCCCTGCAGTCGCTTTATGAGGAGACGGATGCGCTCACCAGCGGCTGGCTGACCCACGCAGGCGCGCTGCTGGCCGGCTGCACCGCCCAGCTGGGCGGCGGCAGCGCAGCGCGCGTAGCAGGCGTCGGCAGCGGCAGCCCGCGTGGCGGCGGTCCAGCTGGCGAGCCGCCAGAGGTCGTCCACGTGGCGGTGACCAGCGGCCAGCTCATCCCTTCCCTGGCCAAGCTGCTGCTCTTCCAGTTGAGCGGTCACATACAGGCGGAGCACGTGTGGAGCTCGCGGTACCGGGGGAAACGGCACTGCTTTGAGGCGGTGCGGCAGCGCTTTGGGCCGGCCTGCACCTACGTGGCCATCGGTGAGGCCGGTCGGAGGCAGTTAAGCAGAGGCAGGCAGGCAGCGGCAGGCGGGTGGGCAGGGTAGGCACGGCAGGGCGGGCGGGCATCTGCCTAGCAGCAGGATTCATTGTTGATGGCTATGAGCGGGGTGAGCAGATGTGGGTGGGCAACGGCGGCAGTCAGCTGCCCGCAACCCTGCCTGGACCGCACCCCAACACTGCATTGCATGCCCTCCCATGCTGCTTATCTGCTGCAGGCGACGGCATCGAGGAGGACGAGGCGTCGGCAGCACTGGCCTGGCCCTACATCCGCGTCCTGCTGGCGCCAGCGGGGCGCTACCCTGCCGACACCGTGCTGAGCTGGCGGCCCGACGCCGCCACCGGCGGCCCCGGCCTGCCCCTCACCCAACTCACCGTGCAGCACATTGGGCTGGCAGCTGGGCTGGAGCGCACCCGGCCGCCCACCCCAGCGGAGGGGGCGCACGGCGGGAGCGCGGCGGTGGCGGCGCTGGTGGGCGCAGAGGGCGTGTTCATCGAGTGCCTGTGAGCTGGCAGCAGGCAGGCAAGCAGGCAGGCAGGCAGGCAGGCAGGTGACAGGGTGCCGTCCTGGCCATGTGCGGCAGCCTGCCAGCAAGGGAGCCCGCAGTATCTGTATCATCCCCAATACCCGCAGCCGCTGTGGTTTGCCGCAGGCGCTGGGTGCGGACCCGTCGGCACCACCAGTAGCAGCAGCAGGGCAGCAGCAGCAGTTGAGTGGTCTCACGAGCGTTGAGCGCCTTTTTTGAGTGATGCCCCCTGAACCTCCACCCTCCCACAAACCACCTGAACCACTCCTGAACATCCACACTGACCCGTATTGCACGGCCCTCTCATTTTGCACTTGGCTTAGCGTGTTTCTTCTGCTTCCCTCCCCTTGCACCTACCTGTCCGAATTTGAGAGTGTTCCACCGCCATCCCCCTTTTTGACAGGCGAGCCTTCTCAGCCCTCACCCTCTGACCACCACAGTGCCTTTTGCACCACCGAGAGCCGGATACGCCCGACAGCGTCCCTCCCACAGACGCCCCCCACCTTTGTAAATGAATCCGCTGCTGCTCAGTCCGCCTACCAACAGCACCCCCGCAGTGCCGTTAGACACAGTGTCTAGTAATCACAGTCTGGCCAGGCTGCTGTGGTGTGTTGAGCATGCATCCGAGCGACCCACATGCCGCTGCACCCCAGCGTCCGCCCCAAGCTGCCTCTGCTCTCTCCGCTCGCACAGCCCTGCAGCCCTGCAGCCACAGCCCTGCACTGATTGGCTGCGCATCCGATCGTTGAAGCCCTGCCACTTAGGGAAAGTAGCGCTCGGGGGATGCGCGTTTACACGCCACTCAGAGGCGGGTTCTCTGGGCTGGGTGGGAGCCAGCCAAACGTCATGGGGTGCGGGTGAAAATAAAAAAGAATGAATGCTGCTGCTGCTGCTCTTCTCGGGAGGAGGATACACAAGCTGCCGGGCATGCGGGAGGCATGGGGCGGCTGGCCGCCTAGCGCTGGCTGCTGCTGCTCAGGGCGCCACAGGCGCCGAGCTGCTGGTGCGCTGTGAGCGCTGCTGTGGCCGGACGGGCCCAGCAGCTTAGAGGCCGGAGCGGCCCCACACCACCAGGGAGAGGGAGAAGGAGAACATGACAGCGGTGGCGGCCCAGCCAAGCTGGACAATCAGGGGCTCACCCTGCACGAGGCGGGGCAAAGCGGGGGCGGGCAGAGCACGGTGGGTTAGAAGGCGAGCAGGATTGGAGCACGGGGGCTGCTGCGGTGCGCTGCTAGAAACAAAGGTCTGGCAAGTGCCGCATGGCGATTGCTGCTCTGTTCACTGCTGCTGCGGGGAAGCATGGGCTGATTGGGGCTGTCGAGCTTGGGGGCAAACAGATGGCACTACCACGACGGGGTTTGTATTTGGCGGCCGCGACGGGGCTGTCCCATCTGGCAAGAGGGCTCACCTCAGCCACCATCATCGCCTCCTGCGCAGCCTGAGCAGCGGGCGCGATGGCCAGAGCAGCAGCGGAGATGGCAGCCACGGCGGCAGCCTGCAGAAAGGGGGCGCTCAAACGGGCGGGGAGGCGGTGGCGAGCAGGGGCGCGTCAGCAGGCTGGCAACAGCCCTGGCTCATTGCCGCCAGCGCCTGCTGCCAAAGCTCCACTGATGCACATCGCCTCATCGCGCAGCGCCCCGCGGCAGCCAGGCGATCGTGGAGACGCCCGCAGCATCAGCCGCTGTGGTAGGAGGCCCAGCCGCCTCTGAGCCCACGTGCTGGGCGTCACATCTGGCGCACCTTCTGCTCCTGCTTCACAGCCTGCACGCGCACAGCCTGCACACGGGCGGCGCGGGGCGCAAGGGCCGCCTGGCGCTGGGGGAGCGCGCAGGTCTTCTGCAGAGCCGCCACAGCCACCATTGTGCCTACTGAGTTGATGGGGTGAAGGGCAGAGCAGAATGGGCGTGGTGCAGGCGGGCGAGGGGGGCTTGCATGGGAGGGGGTCAGGATAAGCGAGTTTCTTCCCCGAAAAACTCAACGGACAGGCCATCGCAGCCTCCATTCTGCATCTGCTTCACTCGTTGCGACGATTTGCGCGCCCAGGTAGCTTTGGGAAGAGCACCCCACGAGCCCCATCGCAAGTAGGCCTGCGGCCACTATGCTGGTCACGGGCAGTGTCCACACATTAGTAGCGCGAATCGGATATTTCCAGCGTGACTGAGGCGACCCGGATGTATCGGCAGGCTTGGCACCCTGCAGGGCGCCGTCCAGACGCAACCGGCGGCACCGCACCATGGCGGCAGGTCCTGGGTTTGGACTGTGTGTGTTCGGCTTGTGTGTGTGTTCGGCTTGCAATGCGTCTTCACTTCTTCGTTGTGAAGCTTTGCAGACAAACTTGCACTGCTTGTTCCACATGGCAGACCTTGGGTGGGGGTTCCGGTACTGCCGTTGACGCCTGAACCTCTTGCTAGCGTCTTACACCGCTGGGATGCGCTCCGGGTGTGGTGGTTGGGGACTGCTGTGCTGATTGCAAAGCGAACTCCTCGCGCGGCTTGCATGGGCCAACCAGCGCAGCTGGCTTATAATGTTTGAGCCTCCCCAGCAAGCCCACTTGTTTGCTCTCATACGGTGATGTCGGCAGGTTGTGGCGCAGCACAGCAGGCACCAAGAAGTGTGTGCAACATTCGGCATGGCCTGCGTACTGGGCACACTGAAGTGGCAGTCAAGATGCAGGGCGGCAGCAGGTGGACGAGCAGCTTGAAGGCGTGAGCGTTTGTTCTCAGCAGGCTCGCAGTCCCTCCTGACATTTTGTGCCCAAATGTTTGACATTTCAAACACAAGAGCAGCTTATTGAACCGGCTGACGGGCCCAGGTGGTGCAAGTCAAGCACACGCGTGCTACAACCAGGTCAATTGTGCTCACGCTCAGGAATAGTATTCCCCGCCACGGCGTGAGCGCTGCCGCCCGCCCGGCAGCCGCCGCCTACAGCTTGGCGCCGCCTGTGCTCCCCAGCACTCTCCCGTCGGCCAGTTCACCATGGCATCCGCTCCTTATACTGTGAAGCTCACTCCCGAGTCGGCGCGCGAGCTGGCACAGCGGGGCGGCACCATCCTGCTGCTGGACGTGCCCGAAAACACGGCGGTCGGCGTTGACCAGCAGGTGAGATGGCGGAGAATCGTTTGTAATCAACAGAGCGAGCCGCTGGCGCTGCTCACCGCTGCCGCTCGCTGCTGCCCACTGCGCCGCCACTGCCGCCGCTCACCGCTGCTACCTGCCGCCCAATGATCCTACGCGTGCACCCCCCATGGCACAGACTTTCCTGGTGGGGCCGCAGTTCAAGGGCGTCAAGATGGTGCCGCCAGGCACCCACCTCATCTCCTACAACGCCTCCAGCGGCCACGGCGACTTTGGGCCCACAACAAGCTTCTTTATTACCGTCAAAGCGGGGCAGGTGAGCAACGCATGTACAGGTGTACCGTTGAATCCTAAAGAAACAGGGATGCTCTAGCTAGGAGTCAGTAGAATGTGCAGCAGCAAGGGCTGAGCAGGTGCGCGGCGCTGGTGTGGATCGGGGCACTGTCGGCTGTTGCGGCCCGCTGCCTGCAGAGCGACTGCCCTTCTTGGGCATTTGGCCTCAGCTGCTCTGCCATGCACTCTGGGTGCGGAATTTGCAGTCCGTGTTACCCCGCGCGGCCGGCCCTCCTTCCTGTGCCCACCTGCACTGTTGGATGCCGCCGCTGGCTCCTCACCCCCCTCCCCCCGCCCTGCACCCCTGCAGTGTACCACCCCAACCAGCGTACTCAGTTGCTCGCTGGTGCCACTGCAGGTCGTTGTGCGCAAGTGGAATGGGCCCAATGAGGTGCTGGAAGAGCTCGCTGACGAAGACGAGGTGCGAGGAGTGAAGGGTACAAGAGTGGTTTGTGTGTGTGTGTGTTTGGGGAGGGGAGTGTTTGGGTGGGAGCAGGCAGGCAGGCTGGGGGCAGGAAGATGGCAGGCCGGGCAGGGTGCAGGCACATGTGGGTGCATTGGTGTGCCGAACTCGGGGGTATGGGCACATGGCGTGGGCATTGAAGCGATGAGCTCTTGCTGTGCACGCCTTCCCCTGCGCCCTACACATCGACACACCACCACAACACGTCGACACCCCAACACATCAAGGGCCCTCGCTCACCGTACCCCCTGTGCAGGCAGAGCGTTACGCCCACGCTGTGCGCGGCTTCCAGCTGGACCGCCACCTGGCGCCCTACGACCTGTCCTCCTACAACACCTGGCGCCAGCTGTCCTGCCACGTCAGCGCCGCTGTTGTCGACACCCTGCAGCCGGTGGGGGGCAACTTGAATGTCCTAGCTGAGGCAGATCCAGCTGCCCTCCGCCCGGCAACAGCCGCCGAAGAGGCGCTGTACGCGCAGTTGCAGCAGGGGCGTGAGGCGAAGGCCGCAGCCGCCGCTGCTGATGCGGCGGCGGCAGCAGGGGTGGAGCTGGGTGGCGGCCAGGAGGGGGAGGCGGGGGCGGAGGGCATGCAGGCGGACCAGCAGCCCACCGCCGGCGCGGCCGCGGGCTCTGGAGAGCAGCAGGCGCAGCAGGGGCAGCAGGGCGAGGGAGGGCGGTGGGCGGCGGCGCCGCACGCGGGGCGCTGCTTCTACACGCCGCTGCCCCGCCTGGTCAAGCGGGGCGGGCTGACGCCGGAGGAGCTGACAGGTGGATGGGGCGGGGCGGGGTGAGCTCGTGCCTGTGCCCTGGGATCTGCAGCTATGAGGTGTCAGACGGGCGTAGGCAGCTGCAGGCACGGGGCCCGCTGCCTGCCTGCCTGCCTGCCTGCACCTCCGCTCCGCCAATGGAAATCCTGCCATGTCTGCCACCCCCTCCCTCCGTGCCTCATTGCGAATGTAGCCCTGGGGGTCCTTACCCGCATGCCTGCTCCCCCCTCCCTTGCTCCCTCCCTCCCTCGCTTCCTTTCTCACTGCCACTCTGCAGCCCTGAATCTGGACAAGTCACGGGTGCTGGAGGAGATACTGGTGCAGCGGTACAAGGGAGACGAGGAGGCATTCCTGGGTGCGCACCACCCGTACTGCTGGCAGCGCCACTGCACATGGGCAGCGCGAGGAGCATGGGCGGGCTGCAAGGGCAGCAGCTGGCCGGCCTGTGCCTCCTGCTGCAAGCTGTGGTGCACAGGTAGCATGCTGCATGTGCACAATTAATGTGCCCTCACATTTTCCGCCCTCCCTCCGCCCCGTCATGCCCCACAGGCGAATTTCAGTTCTCCTTCCTGGCCTTCCTGCTGGGCCAGTCCCTGGAGGGGTTTGCCCAGTGGAAGGCCTTCCTGTGCCTCATGTTTGGTTGCGACGAGGCGCCCCTGGGACCGCGCTGCGCCCTGTTCACCGCTTTCCTGCGGGCGCTGCACTCGCAGCTGGCGCACAGCCTGGCGCCGGTGAGGCGGGGTGCAGTGGAGGGGGAGAGGGGGCTCACGAGGTGGGGAATGCAAGGGCACTGAGGGTACGGTGCCCTGGGTACTTGCACCCACCCCTCCCACCCTGCACTTCCCCCTCTGCCCCTTCGCCTCCCCCAGGGCAAGCCCAAGTCGTCGCAGGCGCAGCCGCTGGGCGAGCCGCTGGTGGATGAGCTGCTGCAGGACAGCTTCCTGCGCAGGTACGGTCCAGCAAGCCTTGCGAGCTTTGTGTGGTGGGCTCCTCTCAGAGCCAGCTGCCTGCGCAGGGTTGCCTCCGGGACAGCGTGTTGGGCCAGGAAAAGCTGTATTGTTTGTTGAAAAGTCATGAGCTGACCTAGCCTCCTGTCATGGTTGTGTAGGCCAAGGGGGGCGGCGCCTGTGCTAGCTTCCTAGCGGGTGCCAACTGCTCCTGTCAACTTGCTCTCTTTCTTTCTTCCTTTCTTCACCCCACGCTGTTCAGGATTGCAACCCAGTTCTTCCAGATGCTGCATGAGGAGCGCACCCACGTGGCACCCGCGCTGGCAGAGCAGGTGCGCACCCGTAGGGCTGAGTTGCTTGAACAAGGGGGGACTTTGGGGCTTGATGAAGAGGAGGATTACTGTGGGGCGAAGCTGTGGTGTGGAAGAGTGCCGGCAGGTGGGCAGGTGTACACGGTCGGCAGGGCGGGCCAGCCGAGTGCTTGCGGCGTGCCTCGTGCTCTTACTTGGCGCAATCACCACAGACTTTCAGCCCTGGGAGCCTCACTACTTCTGCCTACTGCGCCGCCCCCGCTCTCCCTCCGTCCCCCGCCCCGCAGGCCGCGGCGGTGAGCGGCGTGCTGCAGCGCACGCTGGGGTGGGGGGTGCAGATTGTGACGGATCTGGATGACAGCGGGGAGGATGAGGATGCGCCGGTGGTGGTGGACCTCGACGGGCTGCTGCCGGAAGATGCGGCTGCAGCACTGGGGCTGTGATACGGTGGATCAGATTGCGTCTGTTGGCGGCGGCAGCAGGATGCCCCAGTGGGTGTGGACGGCAGCGCTGGTGCTGTGCCGCGGCTGTGAGCGGAGGCAGGCAGGGCAGGGGATGCAGCAGCGCACCGGGGATGCTGCCACTCAAGGTGCTGCATTCGCAAGGACGCTGCTCTGGGTGGCTCTTGTCGGTGGCACGCCTCCACCGTGGGCCGCTGCCTGCGGTGGTTTGGTGTGCGCTGCAATTTGTTGTGCTGGTTCTTGCATGTATTTACGCAGACTGTAAGCCACACCTTGCAAGCTAGGCAATCTGAGTGAGGATGCAGTTGCGAAAGGAGCCGCGTCCAAAGTCCGGCGCCTTCGCTGCAGCCAGGGCTTGCCTGCCCAACCTGCGCAGGGCGGCGGCAGCCTCAGCAAATTGGTCTGTCTCCACCGCCTTGCAGTTGTGGTTGTAAAGCGAAATATATCCACTGCACTTTGCACTGTTGGCGCCCTGGTGGTCCGCAAGATCACAAGCGGTCTCGGCGTCCCGCTAGCGCCCTGCTGGCAAGGATGCGCCATCCGCAGTGACCCACACGCAAACGCCGAGCTTTGCTTGTGACCACTATCCACCAACCCCTCAGAGTTACCAGGCATAGCGGCGCCACGCAAACCCTCAGCAGCCGCTCCAAACGCACGCCGTGGCGCAGGTGCGCCGCCCAAGCCCCGACCAACGCAATTCGTTGGTCCTGTATGATGTCTACAAACCTTTGAGCTCAGCTCCCCGGGTGCCGCGCTTCCCTTTGCAGGTTATGGTGCACATGGCTCCGCTAGCCGTCGGCAGCAGAAGCTGCGGCAGGTGAGGGAGCGCACGATCGGGTGTCCTGAGGGCAAGCATCGAGTAGCGGGATGCTCACACACTTATTCTCCCCTGCCTGCAGCTGCCCGCCGGCACGGCCCGCCGCCGCTGCCTGCCGCCGCTCGCCCGCCGCAAGCCACACCAGCTTTGCGGGCCGGCCGGTGGGCAGAACCTGCGCAGCGCGGCAGCCCCAGCAGCAGCCCTGGCTGGCAGCCACGGCGGCGCGGCAGCAGCGGCGCCGCAGCGCCCGCTCGCCGGCGGTGCACGCAGCCGCCTCCTCGGCAGCACCCACCCCGCTGGCTAGCCTGGAGTTTTACCCAGTGCTGACTGTGCAGGGCTTTGTGTCCCCAGACATTCCGGAGGGCACCGAGGTGCGGGGGCGGGCGGGGGGGCAGGTCGGTTCCGGGCGGCCTGGTGCGCTGTCAGCCGACGAGCAATGCCTCTGCTCCTCACTCCCCCCTGCGCCGCTTACCGCCTTGGCCGAGCCCCTGCGTCTCACCTCGATTCAGGGCCCACACTCCACCCCTCAATTATTCCCTCTTGCTGGCTGGCTGGAATCCCGCACCGTCCACGGTGTTTGCTGGATTTGGGTGGGGTGGAGGTGTGGGGGGGCATCTCCAAGGGCCGCTCATCACGGAGCACGCACCACTCACACGCACCATCTCGCACCTTGCACTCCCCCCGCAGGCCACGGTGTTTGGCGTGTACGACGACGCCCGCACCCTGCAGTACGTCGGCTTCTCCAAGGGCCTGCGCGACACGCTGCGCACGCTGTTCAGCCGGCGCCCCGAGAAGGCGCACTACTACAAGTGAGGGGGCGGGGCAGGGAAGTGGGGAGCAAGTGGGCGGGGCGGGGCGGGGCGGGGAGGGGAGGTTTTGGGCTCCCTCTGTTGCGATGTGCCAGTGCTGGTGTTGCGGTGGGTGGCGATCGGTGCGACGCAGCAGTGCCAGCAACCACGGAGATGGTGCACTACTGCAAGTGAGGGGCGGGTTCGGGGCGGGGAGGAGGATGGGGAAGTGGGGCGGGCCGATGGACAAGTGGTGAGGCAAGGTGTGGTGCGGCGCAGCGGGTGCTCTGGGGAAGTTGGGAGGCTTGCGGCACGTCTTGGGGCCCGGCGTGGCGGGGGAAGGCGGGCATGTGTCAGGTGGGGTTCCTGCGCACACCCAGCGTCTCCTCAGGTAGCGTGTCTTGAAGCTTCCTGTGGGGTTGGTGTGCCACCTGTGCTGGGCCCTGCACTTGCCGCAGCCAACAGCCTGGCTGTTTAGGCCATAACGGCTTTACTGACACGAATTGCTTCTTCTTCTTGTTCCGCCCGCACAGGGCACTGCACCTGCCCAAGCTGGACCAGGCGGAGATGCTGGCGGTGAGGTCGGCCTGGTTTGACGCAAACTACGGCCCGCCGCCCGGCAACAAGCGTGAGTGTGTACATGCGTGTGGGGTGGGTGGTGGGTGGAGGAGCGGCATGCCTTGCACGGAGTGGCGGTGTGCCGGCCTTGCGCAGCCTGCTCGTGGTGCTGAGACAGTACGCTGTGGCACTGCCGGCCTCCCCGCTCACTACTGCCCCCCAGCACCACCTGCTGCCTTGCCTCCCCCACGTCCTGCCCCTCCTTTCCCCGCCCCTCCCCCGCCCTTCTGCGCCCGTCCTCGCCCACGAGCTCGACCAGTGGCAACACCCCGCTGGATGAGCCAGCGCTTGTTTCTTGTGCCCGCTTCGCTCCTGCCCTTTACATGTGCTCCTCACTGCCCTTCCCACCGCGCCCCACGCGCAGCGTGACCAGTGGCAGAACCCCCTGGATCAGCCAGCCCTCACGTCTTGTCCTGACAAAGAACATCATGCCCCCTCCCTCCCACCCGGCAGTGCCCCACGAGCGCGACCAGTGGCAGAACCCTCTGGACGCCTTCTCCATCAGCGAGCGCGGCAAGGCGGCAGCCGCCGCCGAGCTGGCCAAGGAGCTGCAGGGGCGCATGAAGCTGCGGGGGTGCAAGGAGGAGTTCATCGCCAGCGCCGACCTGCTGGCGGAGGGCAAGGTGAGGCGGGCTGCTCTTGGCTGACCAGGGCAGCATTGCCTTGTTAGCAGAGGGGATGGCCAGGGCAGCATGGCCTTGTTACCAGAGGTGGATGGCCAGCAGGGTGGGTGGGACGACCGCACTTGCCTTTTTGCCAGGTGGGTGGTGGGGCTGCTGTTGACTGCAGTGCACGCGTCCTTGCGGCTGGGTGCACCCCCCGCCTGCGGCGCTGCAAACCCCCCACCTGCAGCCCGCAGCCTTCGTATTGAAACAACAAACGCCATGTGTTGTGTGCTTCTTCCCCACACACAGGTGGACTTCCTGCCGGCTGCCGCCCTCGACCCAGAGGAGCTCGAGCGGCAGCGCCTGGCGGCAGAGACCATCGCCAAGTCGACACGGTGAGGGGGCCACCGCCTCTTTGCTGCTTCCTTGTCTCGTGTTCACTGGCTGGTTGAATGCATGCGCCAGGGCAAGGCAGGGCAGGGCAGCACCCGGGGGCTGAGGCGCAGCCGGAGCAGCGCGAGGCACATTGTGGCGGCAGCGCAAGCGCGGCACTTGACACCAGCTCAACTGCGGCACGCTCGTCTAGTCTGCGTCTCTCAGCTTTCCACCGCAAGGCATGATGACACAGCCAGGCGGCCCTTGGGAGTGCACCAGTGTGTGTGTGTGTGTGTATGTATCGTTTTCACACACCCCTATGGTGCCCATTCTACCCGCAGCACACTGTCGTTTGAGGTGGACGGCGCCCCCGCCACCTTTGACCTCTTCTTCAAGAATGCCTACCAGACCAACGGCGGGTGGATGTTTGATGTGTCCGTCACTTTCCAGGTGGGCCCGTGGGGGGCTGGTTCCCGGTGGGCCCGATTGGGATGCGAGCCAGGTCGGGCCCATGGGGTTAAGAGCCGGAGTCAGACCGCATTCGTGTGTTAAGTCCCACATCTTCCATCTGGCTTGAACCAAACCAATTTGTGGCTAGGTTGCATCACCCCGCCTGCCCTGCGTTGCATTGACGTCCCGCCCTGCATTCTGTCCTGACCCTCACCCTCCTGCATTCTGCGCCCCGACATTGCAGGACAAGGAGACGCAGCACCGCGTGATTGTGGGCAAGGACTATTACGAGCCTCTGGGCATCGAGCCCGAGGTGGGTTAAGGAGGGGCAAACGGCAGGGCACCGTGGGCTGTATGCAGGTGTGTGTGTGTCCCTCGTGCACCAAACCGCACCATTTCTTCCGCGATTTCAACCTCCCTGCCTGTGTTTTGCCCCCTGCAGGGCACCGTGGAGCGCGTGTTTGCGTTCCTGCTGAAGCGCAAGGTGCCGCGCCAGACGGAAGGTGCGGGCAGTGTGGGCAGGCCCGCGAGGGCAGCCGCTGTGCTCAGCGTGCCTGTGCATCTGGGGGCTGCGAGGCAGCGTGAGCCGCCTGCAGCGCGCACTGACTGCAGCACTCTCCCACAAACCTGAGGGCGTGCCGGTTAACGCTTTCTCCTCCGACCACTGGTGCACCTTGACACCCCTCCCCCATCCCTTGCGCCATGTCTACCTGTGCTGCTGCCGCTGCTGCAGGCATGCTCCTCAACTCCCAGTTCTCCTCCAACTACTTCTCCATCTCCCAAGTGGAACAAAACTTCGACAACTTTGCGGCAGAGTTTGCGGGTGGGTGGCACCATCACGTGCATTGTTTGGGGGGCACTCAAGTGCTGTGGGAATTGTTGCGAGTGGAACCGGGGGCGGGATGCTTCTGCTTTATAGCTGCTGCGGGCACAGCTGGGGGGCGTTGTGCTGGCATCCACCCACCTGTGCACACACGCACACTCTCTATCTTCCTGCCCGCCTGTTCGCACAGCCGCGGCAGCCGTCGTGGGCGAGCCAACGCCGTGGGCTCCAGCACCCATCACACTTCAAACGCCCTTCTGAACACAAGCATGGTGCTGCCCTGCCCCCCGCCCTCCGCCCGTCTGCAGAGCTGGGCGCCCTGCCTGGGGAGAACTCGTTCTGGCGGTTCAACCGCACCAAGGACTATGGTTTCAAGGGGGAGAACGAGACGGCGGCGCAGCTCAAGGCCAACTTCAGCTGAGGCGGCTGAGCTGGCGCGGTTGCTGAGCTGGCGCGGTTGCTGAGCTGGCTCCGCTGAGGCGGCTGACGAGGCTGTGCCGCGCCTCGAGATGCGCACGATACGCACTGCCACGCCATGTGTTGGCTTAGCATGAAGCCACTGCGCAGCATGGCACCTTTAGAAGTGTGGCATGGCGCCAAGAAGCCTATTGTACCGGCATCGCGCCGCAGCTGCGGCCAAGAACGCATGAACACACTCCAATGAACTGGGAATGGTGGCAGGCTGTGGGCTGCCTGCATGCCCGCGCCTGCTTCCCATACACATGCACACACACACCACCCAACGCACACACCCACACACACGCATGCACATATGTGGAATGGATTTGCCTCGAAGTTTTCTCAAACCTCATGGGTCTGAACCGTCTGTTCTTTTGTTGCCGTTCTGTTTGTTTCGGAGCTCTCACTGATGCTGTAGCCTACGTCTTGTATGCTGTAACAATCAAGTCACCTTCTGCTCAGATGGTGGAACATCCAAGGCGAAACAGAGAAGCCCCAGCTGCCAGCCTGATGCTCAGAAGGGTGCTGTGCACAATGCTCTTGGATTAGGCATGCTTCCCTTCCCATGTTGCACACCTCGTTAGCTAAGCGACCCGTTTGTCATGCTGTGGCCGAGGCGCACGGCGTGCCAGACAGGCGAACCATCACTCCTGGTGTAAGAGAGGTGCTATTGTCTGGAGTGGTTTGGGAGCATCTGCCCTGCCACATGCCTGGTTGCCGCGCTGCACCACATGGCGCCACATGTGACAAGATCTGCCGTGGCGTCAGCTGGAGTCAACGAACATGATCTCTGCAAGGATCCGCAGGCGACACTCGTGTTCACGCAGTGAGAGCACTTCTTCCGTCCTCAAGCAGCGCCCGTTTGGACTCGCTCCTACGTACACAGCTTCCGGGGCAGCTTCGGCGCGCCCTCCAAGCAGCATATCGTCACAGAGCGCATCAGCTGTTCAAAACACCTAACGGGACAGGGCAAGGTGCGCCTGAGGCGCGTGCGGAGCTGTGTGCGGAATGGGCCGGAAGAAGAGGACGCTCGTGGCGGCCTCAGCGCAGGGCTCCTTGACCGGGATCTTGAACATGAAGCGGGCTGCCATCGCGGGCATACCGGGCCGGCACACGTCCAGGCCGACCAGAGGGGCGGCACTCCCGCCCGGCCCTCCACGCCGCCCGCTCGCTGGCCCCTTGGGTGACCCAACCCGCCCAGCAGCCTCGTTGCCTGCCCACCCACCCTGCGCCCTACCCCTGGCCCTTGACCCCTCCTGCAGCCATGCTGCCACCCTCCCGCACCGCCCTGCTGCTGGCCCTCTGCCTGGCCTGCGCATCAGCGGTGGCTGCCGCCCCGTTTGCGCGCGCCTCGTTGTGCCCCGTCACGCCCCGCCCCCTCCCAGGCGGCTGGGCTGCCACTTCCACTGTCTCTAATGTCGTATGGGCACCCATTATCCAGAAGCTGAAGGACCAAAAGGTCATGGTGTGCCGCCGCACGCCTACTCACACAATCGAGGCAGCTTGCACCCAGGTGAGGCGCAGGCAAGGCTGCTGGGGGATGCTGCTGCTGGTGCTGCTGGTGCTGCTGGTGCTGCTGGGGATGCCTGCCGCCGCTGTTGGTGCTGCTGCTGGGGATGCCTGCCGCCGCTGCTGGTGCTGGTCATGCTGATGCCCCTCTCATGCCGGCCGCCGTGGCCCCCCCGCCTGCCGCCGTGTCCCCCGCGTTGACCACCCTGTTGGCCGACTCAACGTCCATCCACTTGCCCGGTGCAGGCCGTGAACGGCCAGAACTTCCAGGTGGTTGTGACCGTGCGCTGCTCCTTCCCCACGTCCTGGGCCAGGGTCGACACTGTCGTACTGGTGCCGCGCGCCGGCTCTGCCGCGGTGAGATGCGTCGCCGTGGCTCGCTGCTGGCGGCGCTGCTGCGAGCCTCGAGCTCCCAAAGGATCCGTCCCTGGCTGTTTAAACGCAGTGCCCGAAGGCACATCACGGATGCACTGCCAATCGCCGTGTGACTGATGTGTGTGCCAGGTCTGGAGTGTGCACACCATTAAGGCAAGGCCTTGACCGCCTGCCTGCCCCCACCGCCCGCAGGTCAAGACACTCAAGGTTTTGGCCAAGTCGAGCAACGGCACCGCGCTGTGAAGGGGTGCCAGCCTGCCCCAAATTTTGACCTTGAAGGCCACGTTTAGCCTCTTACTTAGCCTTCTTTATTGAACATGGGGATCACTCACAATGGGGAGCTCTTCTTGCAAGTATTCTCTAAGTTTAGGCTAGCAAGTGCCGCCACAGCCGCCCGTGGTGCCTGGATGGTTTTGGGAGAGCCCCGCGCGAGCCCCGTGCCGTGGCCAAAGCACTGCCCCACTAGCCCGCCGTCACGGGCAATGGCCCCTCGTCTCCCAGGGTCCCACAAGCTAGCGTCTTGAACTCACCACGTACCTGCTGCCGCGCCCATGGCATTCCCTCTCCAACATGTCCCTTCCCTGACTTTTCTCTTGCCAAGTGCCACTTCATCAGCCCACTCACTATTCTTTCGCTTCTTCACTACCCCACCCGCCTGTACTCTCTAACATCTTGCTGTCCGTCCCTACCACGCACCTGTACTCAACGGGAGACCGCTCCTCCTGAAGGCCAGTGCTGGGCGGGGCAGTGAACGGCTGAGAGCACGGGCGCGCAGGTGCCGGGCTGGAGCGCGGCACTGCCAGCTGTCGCACCCACCGCAGCACAAAGACCACCACATGCTTGCCCACGGGGAGTTGTATGCACGGTGAAGCGGAGTACTGCAGCAGCAGCAGGCGCGAGCCCAGGAGCTGGGTGGGGAGGCCTCCATCCGGCCGCACCACGCCATACTCAACGGCTTCCTCATCTTCCTCTACTGCCTCCACGTCTACTGGTGCGGTGTTGCATGGGGTGTGTGTGTGGAGGGGGGGGATGCATGGGTGTGACCTGTGTGGGACAGACTGAAGCACGGGCCAGCGCTGGGCGGAGCGGTGCGCACTGTGCACTAACCGCCTGCGCGCCTCCGCCTGGCACAGGCTCTCTAACGGACAGTGGCCCTGGCGTGCGTGGCACCCGTCAGCTGTGTTGAACCGGTCCTGCTCTGCTTCTGCTTTGGAATGTGTGCCCCACGCCTGCAGGTCGTACCTCATCCTGTGCATCGCCGTGAAGCAGCTGACCACGGGCGGGGCAGGTGACGCCTGCTGCAGCCTCCGCCCGCTGCCCTTCCCGCCCCACTGTCGCCTCGCGCCCCTGCATGCACCACGCTCCGGCTTTCTTAACAGCGTTTTTTAAACAGCAGGGCTGTTTAAAAACCGCAAGGCAGCAAGCCAGCGCATCCCAGGGCAGCACTCGTGGCGCCATTGCTGACTCAGCTGTGCCATGCTGTGCTGTGCTGCAGTGCAGACGACATCTGGGAGGTGGAGGACAAGCCGGGCTCCCCACAGAAGAAGGCGCATGTGCGCGGTGCCTCTGTGGGCTCCATGCCCACCCCCAACTGAGCCCAGCCTGCCCAGTGCCAGCCGTAGCCCAGCACCTGACCACCAGCACCCACTGCCTGTGCTCGCGCACCCGTGCGCATCTGCCTCGCCACCCCCTCGCCTTGCCACGCATCCGCCCTACCCCTGCGCACGCCGCGGCTGCAAGCTCGTGCTGCAGTGCCCTCTGCCGCCACTGCTCTACTCTCTAGTCATGCCCACTGCTCTACTCTCGAGTCATGCCTGGGCGGCAGCGGCTGTGTGACAAATGTACACAGGTGGGTGGAAGCGCTGGGTCAGGCCAGCAAGGACCGTGCAAGACCCAAACAACAGAGGGAAGATTGGGCGCCATGTTGGGCGTACCAAGGTGGGTTGTGGGTGAAGGTGCGGGGGATTTCAACCGAGGTAAACGAATTCGAGACAGTAGCAAGGCAGGAACCATGCAACATTCAAAACAACAGAGGGAAAATTGGGCGCTCTAGGTTGGGCGTACCGAGGTGGGGTGTAGGTGAAGGTGGGGGGGATTGTAACCGAGGTAAACGAATTCGAGACAGTAGGCAAGGCAATGACATGCTGGGAAAAATCAGAACATGCTGGATGAAGAGGGTGCAGAACACGGCAGCATCTGCCACCACTTGCAAGGACTACAGGGGGCCGGGAGATTGAGCTGAGAGTGCAAAGAAGCACAGTGGCTCATGCACAAAGAGCAAGGGCACAGAAGGTCTTGGGAGGGCACTGCACATGTGCAGGCAGCCTTGGAGGCAGGAAAGCAGGCAAAAAGACACGCCGCGTGTGCAGGCGTGGATGTGAGCCCATAGGCAGCGGCGCAAAGTGAGGAAAGGTGGTTCAGAGCTGCGGACCGAGGCCGCGGCGCACCTCCCCCGTTGCTGGCACCCCAGAGGCGCGCTGCTGGCATGCTGTCTAGTACTCCCACACATCCAGCCGCATGGTGGCGGGCAGGCCGGGGCAGCCGACGTCCAAGTCCTGCTCCCACTCCTCCCGCTCATCCGCCGTCAGCGCCTCCTGCACGGCAATCACGCCACGCAGCTGCAGCTGGTTGGGGTGGGTGGCTTCCATCAGCTTGGGGTTGGCCACGTGCAGCAGCCACACCAGCACCTGGCCCGCCACCTTCAGCTGCAGCCGCGCCTTTTTCAGCCCTGCACAGCGCAGGCAGGTGGGGCATGCACGGCATATAAAGTGTGTGCTCACCCGGCATGCAGGCAGCAGCACTGGGAGCGGCAGGCCTGCAAGGGCAGTCCACGCAGTGACGTCACCAGCGGCACGCAGAGGACGCTGGCATGCACACTGCATGCAGCAGGTGCGCTGCAGCAGCGTGGTGGGCAGTGGAGGCTGAGTCAGGCGCACCCTTTTGGCTCGTCTTAGCCTCCATGACCTCCACGCTGGCCACGCCACCCTGCACTGCCAGGCGCGGCGCGCCGTCGAAGTCCAACGACGTGCGCAGCTCGCCCGCCGCCAGCGCCGCAACCATCATGACCAGAGGCGAGCAAGCAACTCGCCGCGGCGATAGCAGAAAGCTGCGCAGGCCGTCGCTGCCGGTGGCTGAGTCGACGCCTGCCATGGCGGCCGCTACAGGCAGGGGCGGGGCACGCAGGAGGATGGGTGCGGCCCCATGGGAGGCAACCGTGTCGGCCTGTCTGCCAGGGGGGCATGCTGGGGGCACGGAGGGGAGAGCACTGCGAATGACCGACCTGCTGCGCCCGGCAAGCACTGCCCCCACCTACATCAGCACACGCTTCAGCCCTCAGAAAGACCTGGGCCTCACCGGCGCTGTATGTCTGGGCGAAGGACATGTATGGCTGCCACCACCGCGCATCCGCGCCACCCAGCTGAGCCCGCAGGACCGCCTGCAGCTGCAGCATGCAGGCGGCACAGCCCGCGGGCACATGTCACACCAGCTGCCAGGTGCACAACGTAAGCGTGGGCATGCAGGCGGCAGAGCCAGCTGGCATGCACACAGATCGGTGACCAGGCGAGCAAGCATGCCTGTCTGTGCCTCTCTTCTCGGCGGGCTTGCGCGCATGCAGGTGCGCTGCCGGGTCGCCAAGCTCACCTCAGCAAGGCAGCGCAGCTCCGCATGCCAGAACGTAGCATCTCGTTGGCTGCCCTGCCCAAACTGGGAGGCAAGGCTGGCAACCGACGGCACCTCCTCCTGCAGCAGCACGATGGGCGCAGCATACTGTCGGTGAATGTTCAGATACTTAAAATGAAAGGCATGTGCAGCATTTTCCCCCTTCCTGCACAGCACCTTGCCGACTCCCAAGCGTGCCCGAGGCACCTTGCTTACCGCCAGCTTGAGCAGCAGCAGCTGCCGCAGGCTATCGTAGCCGCTGTGTCCTGCAAGGACCTCAGTCACCACAGCTTCCACGTCGGCGTGGTAGCCCTCGCAGCTCGCGATGCTCATCAGGCCGCTCGCTGTGCAGCGGGACATGGGCCGAATCAACGTCAGGGGCGGCCCCAAAACCAAGCTCACACACGTGCAGCCCACATGCCGGCAAAGCAACTCGCTACTCGCTGATCCGTGCATGTTGCATGGGATGGTGAGCAGCCAGGGTGCAGGCAGGCGCACAGCCGGGAATGCGTTGCGGCCTTGCTGTTGGGCAACCAGGCGCCTTGCTGTGCTGCTTGGGGCTGGCCCCAGCCTGCCGCTCACCAGAAGTCACTAGACTGCGTGGCCAGTACCCTGGCAGGAAGCACGCGCCAAAGCTCAGGCGCGCCAGGGACTCGGCATTGGCGCCTGCGGCGCGCGCGCCAGCCGCCACATCCTTTCCCATCTGGTCCTGCCCCTTCTCCACCTTGTCCAACTGCTTCTGCACCTCGTCCAACTGCTTCGCCACTGGGCGCAGCTGATCGCTCAGCACGGACTGCACCGTGGACTGCACCGCGGACTGCAGCTGGTCCAGCGTAAACGGCACTGCACTGCATACGCAGAGGAGAGGCCGGGGCGATTTGTGGTGAGGGCACAAGGAACTGCATCAAGCATGCGCCACAAAGCGCCGCCATGCTGCTCCGCCACCCTGCGTGCAGCCATGGTGCCAGAGGCGGCATGCCGGGCTGCACAGCCCTGCACACAAGCACGCAGTCTGTAGGGTCAGCTTCAACGGATGAGCATGGCCTTTCAGACTTGGGGCAGCACCTCGGTACCGCAGTGCAGGTGGCAGCATGAAGAGCGCTGCAGCGCGCCACGCAGCGTGCGAGGCACGCAGCTGGAGCGGCAGCTCAGGGAGCAGCACGAATCTGCAGGCTTCCACCGAGCCGACTCCGGCCCGAGGGGCAGCGTGCCAGACTTGGTGCTGCCGGCGCCCGATGCAGTGCTAGCCCACTTTGTGCACCTGCTGGGCCGCCCACCCACAGCGGCATGCCGGATAAGTGCAGCCGGAAACGGTTGGGTGGGATCAGCCCCAAAGGAGGGGATTGTGATGGAGGCGGCTGCAGCGTTAGTAGCAGCACGGTAGGTGGCACAGGTAGAGAGGCAGGGGGAGATGGGGGCGCCACCCGCCGACTCACCCGCTCACCCTGCACCTCGGCGCCCACCACCCACCCACTCGCAGCCATGCTGCCTGAGTTGTTTCATGAGTTTGGGAGGAGCGACCACAGGCGCTGGCTGCGCACGCGGGGGAGGCACTTCTAGGACGAGCTCCCCCAAAGAAGGCCCTCTTGGGACGCCTTGAGGGGAGTCCAGGGCTCAGCGGGAGGGGAGAGGAGGCAAGAGAGAAAGAGGAGACGGGGGGAGGAGGCAAGAGAGAAAGAGGAGACGGGGGGAGGAGGCAAGAGAGAAAGAGGAGGCGGGGAGAGGGGGCAAGAGAGAAAGAGGAGGCGGCACCAGCCGCGCTGTTGCCAGCGCGGGCAGCACCGCCGACGGCACCTGCCCCTTGCTCCCCTCTATCGACACATGGTCGACTCTCCTGCGGTGCCGCAGTGTGGCCTTCTGGCCCAGTGGCAGCGCCAGAGGGCATCCTAATGCGTCAGATGCTTGAGGCCAGCCTGCAGCTGGCAGCAGAGCACACCCCCTCGCGCCACCGCGGTATTGCACGGATGCCATGGGCAGCGCAGGTGAGGAGCGCACTAATGGAGGCTGGCATCACGGCAGCTGCCTCTCCTCTGGTACGCCGCAGGAGAGCAATCAAAAAGAGAGGCAGGCGCTTTCTGTGGGGCCACTACTTACGTGCGCATCGCCTCGTCCTCCCGCAGCACAGGGGCTTCAACCACAGGTGGCTCATCTATGCTGCAAACAGGGCATGCCGGGAGGGAGCAATTGACTCGTCAGGATGGCAGGGTTGGGCAGGAGTCTGCCAGAGTGGGTGCAGCTGCCTGGCAAGCGGCCGCCCGGCAAGCCCCTGCCGCGGTGGCCGGAAGGTTTTGCCAGCACAGGTGTCAGCAGCCTGGGGCTGGCCACCTGCTGGCAGCCCGTGGCGCAGGACCGGCCCGCATGGCACAAGGCCACAAGGGCGGAAAGATCAATGAATGAAAATGACTCTGCCAGAGCAGCACGTTGCCCAAAGCAACGTGTCGAGCCAGGCTCACCTCTCTCTGGTCATGGCCCGCTCCTCGCGGCTGTCAGGCACTAGGTAGCGCTCGGCAGGTGTTTGATCCCTGCAGTGTCCAACCAGGGAGATGTCTGTAACGGGCGGAGGCACAGCGCACGACTGGCAGAGCAGCAGGCAACAACAGCACGCACCTGGGCAAACATAAAGCACAGGCGGCCTTACCTGCCCCACTCCTCAGAAGCCTCGGGCTTCCCACTTGCGCGAGCGGGCATATGCCGCCGCTGCCGCCCCTGCTCCAGGCTGGCGAGCACGCGGGCGGCAGCCGGCGACCATGCCCGCTGTGGCACCGTTTGCGCGGCGGCTGGTGGAGCGCGCTGGCCTGCCACGGCGCACGCACGGACGGGCATCGCTCCCCGGTTTCGTTGCTCGGCGCGCTGGCTGCGCCTACGCGCGGTGTGCACGACTTTGCAAAGACGCAGCAAGGCGGCACAGGGAGAGGCCTCTGGAGGCGGAAGACGAAAAGGAGGCGCCCCGAGGCTTGGTTCTCCTGCAAAACAGGCGGACAGCGGCCGGAGGGAGCTCAGGGACCTGCACCACTGCCAGCTAGACGCACAACCCTAGGGCCAATGCGTCCTCAGGCGTCAGTGTGCCACTTTCGCGCGTTCATGTGCAATACTAAAACGCAGTTACAGCGATCAGGATGTCCAAACGAGGAGCATTGAGGCGGGCAGCATGTTCAGTCCCACGCGTACGCTTGCCGGCTTGGGGCAAGCAGAGTCCTTCCATTGCAATCTGTTGGCCACTGTAAAGGTGGTGCAGCCTGCACAAGGTTACAGGGCAGAGCCTTGCAGGCCTCCCCATGTTGCCGCCCCAGCACTTGAATCGAATGAACGGCGGCGGCAACGGCAGCAGACAAGGGCTGTGCCAGGTGGAGCACAAACCACACGTGCTGCCCTTGCTTCCATCCCTGCAGATGTGATTCCTGGGGTAAGCGCTAGTGCAGCATGGCCTCATGGATGCCTCCAGCTGCAACCATGCCTCACCGGCGGAGCCCAGGTGACAGTGGCCTGCTGCATGCCACGTGGCACCTGCTGCTGCTAGCGGGATGCTTCACCTGGGCGCCGCCACCACGCCTGCTGCGGGCCTGCCTGCCAGGCCCTGCATGGCTGCGACGCATGTGTGCTGTCCTCAGCGTGCTTAGTAGAACCGGTGAAAAATCACACTTGCCTGTGCTTTGCAGGGCCAGCTATGGGGTGGACAAGAATGCAACAGTTGGCACCAGTAGTCTCGATGCTGGTGGCACCCTGGTGGCTGCAGGTCCCTGCCTGCCTGCCGAGGTGTAGGCAGGGTTTCAGTTGGGGCAGCCGTCTATGACTGCACACACACAAGGGCTCATGTTGCTATGGGAGTGATTGTTGCTGCGGGCATCCCCGCAGCTGATGGCAAGCTGCGCTGGGTGGTCGCCTTGCCATGCTGGCTTTCAGCCATGCTACGGCCCAGCCGGTGGGGCCCGACTTGGCGGCGCGCCCAGCAGAGTGGACGGGCTGCGGCCGCTCTGGCCACCCACACAGGCAGGCGTGCAAATGACTGCGCTGCCCCTGCCTGCCCCTGCAACCCCTGCAGATGGCTCGCCACGCCAAGCACGAGTCCATGACCACCGCCATGTTCGTGGGTGAGTGCAATCGCCAGCTCAGCAGGGCGCAGTGCAACGTCACAGGCCTCCTCCGCTTTCTCCTTGCTGCCGCTGGCGATATGTCGCCGCCTCCACCCAGGCAGCAGCCCCTTGTTTCCCAGCCCTGGCCTGCCGTGCCGATGCTCAGATGGCAAGCTGCTGTAGCTCAACCGCACGCCATGCACACGCGCTGCCTGTGCACCACTCACCCCCCTGTGCACCCTCCCTCGCCGCCCACCCCGCCCTGCAGTGTTCATGCTCAGCTGGTTCACCAACCGCGTCTTCATGTTCCCCTACTGTGTCATCCGCAGCACACTCTTCGAGGCACTGGTGCGCACCATCCCGCCCTGCTGCCTGCCCGCTCGCCAACCCGCCCTTTCCTGCCTGCCCACCCTGCTTGCTCCGCCGTCTGCCTGCCTGGTTTGCCCGCTCCGCTGTGGGCGCAGCAGGCAACTGCCAAGGCAGGCTGCTGCGCTGGGTAGGGCTCTCGCACCGCCCCAGCCAGCCCAGCCTGCCCTGCCCATGCTGTATTGTCCTGCGGGCCCTCCCCAACCTGCCTTGCCCTGTGCCCCCGCGCCATGCAGGCGCGAGCCGAGGAGCTGGGTGGGGAGGCCTCCATCCGGCCGCACCACGCCATACTAGTACTCAACGGCTTCCTCATCTTCCTCTACTGCCTCCACGTCTACTGGTGCGGTGTTGCATGGGGTGTGTGTGGGGGGGGGGGAATGCATGGGTGTGACCTGTGTGGGACAGACTGAAGCACGGGCCAGCGCTGGGCCCACTCCTCCCGCTCATCCGCCGACAGCGCCCCCTGCACGGCGATCACGCCGCATCTCTGGTCAGCCGCCCGTGGTGCCTGGAGGGTTTTGGGAGAGGCCCGCGCGAGCCCCGTGCCGTGGCCAAAGCACTGCCCCGCTGTCACGTGCAATGGTCCCTTGTCCCCCAGGGCCCCACAAGCTAGCGTCTTGAACTCACCACGTACCTGCTGCCGCCCCTGTCGTGGCATTCCAACCCGTCATTTTCCCCGCCTTCCCTTCCCCCTTGCCAAGTGCCCATTCATCAGCCCACTCATTATTGTTTCGCTTCTTCACTAACCCACCCGCCTGTACTCTGTAAACTCTTGCTTCCCTCCCTACAATGCACCTGTGCTCAACGGGAGACCCCTCCTCCCGAAGGCCAGTGCTGGGCGGGGCTGTGAACGGCTGAGAGCACGGGCGCGCAGGTGCCGGGCTGGAGCGCAGCACTGCCAGCTCTCGCATCCACTGCAGCATTAGACCACCACGTGCTTGCCCACGGGGAGTTGTTCTCGCGGTGAAGCGGAGTACTCTGTTGTGTGCTGCACTCCCAGAGCGCGCAGCACCTGCCGGCGGGCTGCATCAATCTAGGCGTCGGCTAGTCTACACATTGGGGGATACATCCCTATATAAAAAACACACAGATGGAAGGTGGGGGGCTGGCAGACACATGAGAACACTTGAGGCCAGGGAGTGTGGAGGGCCATTCAACAGAGGCGGACACTTGGGGGCTGTACATAAGAGGCGGGGCGGTGGGCACACAGGGCGGGGTACAGGAACGCCTTCATAGTGTGGTTTCGGGGGCAGGGGGCCAGGGGCTTGTGCATTAACGTAGCGTGAAGAGCTGCTGTTGCTGCTGCTGCATTCAACAGCAAACCTGATAAAATGCTGGCATATACCCAGCTGGAATGAGCAAAAGCTGCGGCCACAACAGCTGTGGGTGTGGGCAGGCATGGCCATGCATGCCCCCAGGGCCTTGCATCATTGGGGCAGGCAGGGCCAGGCAAGGCAGAGGGCTTCTGGGCGGCGGTTGGGGAAGGCGGAGCGGGGTCGAGGGAAACAGAGAGTGGGCGGCCGGGCAGTGGCAGGGGTGGGATTGAGACCTCGGCACAAGAGGCATGAGAGGGCAATGGCGGGGGCGGACATGTGATCTTGGCGTAGGGGGGCATGAAAGGGCGGTGGCTTGAGAGGTGGCGTAGGTGCGAGATGGATGCCCAGGCCCCAAGCATCACACCTCCTGGCTCCATCTCACGGCTCCACCACCACCCCGCTGCACGGCCCCTTGGTCGATGATTCGTGGCGGGAAGCTGGCGAGAAGCTGGTTGGAAGCTGGCCGGAAGCTGGGCTGGCCTCAGGGCTCCGCATCCAGGCTGGGCCTCAGCGGCTCCCGGGCATCGCCTTGCTCATACACAGGGGGCGGGCCGGGGCGGCGCAGCACGCTGGCAATTGACAGCACGGCTAGCAGGATAATGGCGCCCAAGGCTGTGTGGCGCACCAGGGCCGACTCGGTGTGCTCATACACAGCCACGAGCGCCCAGACGAGTGTCAGGCCGTAGGCTGCATGGGGCGGCGGGGGGGAGGCGGGGGGGCAGCGGCGGGGTTGTCAGCGGGGAGGTGAGGGGGCACCTGGGGGCCTCAGGGCATGTTTGTACACAGTCAGACAGCCCCTGCCTGAGTGGGGCAGGGCAAGGTGAGGCAAGTAGAAAGGGCAGGGAAGGGCGGGCAACCGGGAGGGCAGAGGGTGGGTGTGAGAAGTGGAGGGAGGCGATGGGGTACGGGTGAGTAGGCATGAGGGGATGTGTGGCCTGGAGGGCGGTCGCCGGGTGGGTGCAGTTCAATCTGCTCTCCCCACTGACCCCCATGCACCCCCTCTCCCGCACTCCCGCACTCTCAACACACACATACACACGCTCTCCCCCTGCTTGCCTAAACTCTTGACAACCCACATACACACACGCACTCCCCCCGTGCTCACCGGTGTCGTGCTCCCTCAGCAGCACCCAGGCGCCCAGGCAGGTGACCGCCGCCGCTGCCAGCACGGCTGGCACCTCCAGGCTGGCGCCAGCGTGGCCCATGGGCATCTTGAGGGCGATGAGCAGCTGCACGCTGGTGGCCACGCTGAGCCACGCTGTGTTGAGGGAGGTTCCCAGGAAGAAGGCGGCGTAGACGGGCAGGCTGTGGGCGGGGCCGAAGCGGTCCTTGACGCTGCAGGCAGGGTGGCGGGGGTGGGGAGGGTAGTTTTGCATGCATGTGTGTGTTTGTGTGAGGCACGGTGGGCGGGAGAGCGTGGGGAACGCGTGGAGGGGAGCATGGGGCGGGTGCCCGTGGGCACAAGCCTCCCGCCGCGTGCCGTGGCACACCCATGCACAGCGTGCACAGCGCACAGCTGGATCCCGGCAGGAGCCCAGCAGGCACTGGCGCAGCATGGCAATGGGGTGCACAGGGGATGCAGATGCCAAGCAGGGTATAGAGGGCAATACACAGCTCAGGCAGTACACAGGGCAGGCCCCACCTGTACAGCTGCAGCTGGGCTCGCCCCATGGCCAGGAAGGCGGTGAGGATCAGCACAAAGGCCAGCCACATGCCGCCGGGGGTCTGCAGGGGGGCGCGTGGGTAGCAGAGTGAGGGGCACGCACAGGGGCAGGCAGCAGGGTGAGGAGAAGCAGCAGGGTGCGGAAGAGCACAGGCAGTCCAGCCCTGCGCCACCACGTGTCTCTGCTGGGGGTACAGGCAGCGAGGCAGCAGACGGATTTGCCAGCTGCGCTTGCTTGACAGGGCACAACTCCCGCTTGCCCTTGCTGCCATGCCTGGCACCCTTGCAAGCTCTGCACTTGCTGTTGAATCCCCCTGCTCAGAAACTCTCCCTCCCCCTTGGGGACTTCCGCCGCTATGCTGGCTTGACTGCCCTGCCCTCTTTGTGCGCCCATTCGCCCGCCCACTGCTGCCCACCAAACCTGTCAAACCCACAGAGACGCCAGCTGGACCGCCCTCCCGCCCACCCACCTGCCGCACAAACGCCAGCTGCCAGCCCATGGCAGCCACCCATGACACAATCCAGTTGATGTTCACAGCATTGGCAAACCGGGCCTGCAGGGGGGCGCCGGGGGGTGGCAACGCGCTGGCTTCAGACAATAGCACACAACAAGGGGATACACCGGTTGAGGTTCGCACCCTTGAAAGTTGGGCCTGCGCGAGGCACGGGTAGAGGCAAGACAAGGCAGGCACGAGGGGCGATATGAACAAGGGCAGGGGGCGATCCAATTGATGTTCGGAACGCGGCAAACCAAACCTGCAGGCTGAGGCAAGGGTAGGAGCGGGAGACAGGCCAGCTGTGCGTGGCGGGCGCTGGCAAAGCGCGCCCATGGGGAGAGGCCAACACATGCTGACGCCCCGGACGCCAGCATACCCCCACACGAGTTGGAACCCACAACCAGCCAAGCCTTGCACCTTGACACCCCGTCGCACCTTGAAGCCGTCTGCGTCGTAGCCGCTCTCCAGCGCCTGGAAGCCGGCACCCATCTCTACATCTGGAAATTATACCACATACATGCTGGAGGCCCACCCCAGCACACACCCGATTTCCAACCGCCCACCAGCCAAGCATTTGCTGGCTCGCACCTTGAACCCGTCTGCGTCGTAGCCGCTCTCCAGCGCCTGGAACACGGCCCCCCAGCCTTCCAGGAGGAAGATGACGCCCCAGATGCTGAAGGCCCACCCCGCAGGGGTGAGGGGCACCAGGAACTTGGCAGACACCTCTGCAGGGGTAGGGCAGGTGCACATAACACAACACATACAGTAAGTGTTGGGCGAGCATCACCCAAGATACAGAGGGAGTCAGGGGGTGCTTGGGAATGTGGCAGGCACCTCTGCAGGGGTCGGGCAGGTCGGTGATGGAGGGACGTGGGTACAAAGGGAGCAGCTCATCCCTGGCGGGGGCGAGGGGCACCGGGAGCTTGGCAGACACCTCTGGCGGGGATGCGAAGAGGTCAGTGTGAAGAGGAACGGCGGCGACCATCCCACAGTATACGAAGGTTTCCGAGGGCGGTGATGGTGCTGGGCGCTGGACCAAAGGCCAAGAGCAGGGCAGAGGCAGGGGGGAGGAGGTGGTGGAATGAGAGTGTGGGAGGGGGGCGTGCAGCAAAGACAGCAGGCGGAGCCGACGGCTTGGAGCGGCCACATGGATGCGCCGAGGGCGCAGCGGAGGGGCAGGGTGGCCATTGAGCCACTAAGGTCACCGCCACAGCGCAGCAGCAGTCACTGCGTGTGTAAGAGGCCTGGGCGATGGCTGGAGGCTCAAGGGCCGCAAGCAGCTGCCCACCCTCAGCGGTGGCCCCCGGTGGCGGTGCCCCACCTGCATTGGTCGCTCCCAGCCAGCCGGCGCCCGAGGCGGCATTCACACCAATGAAGGCTGCAGGCAGGCGGGTGTGGGGGTTGCACAAGGAGGTTGCAGGGGTGCACATGAGGTAGAGGATCTTGCTGGATGCAGCAGAGGTGGCAGGTAGGATGTGCAGAAGGGCCGAGCGCCGGAGGATGAGGGTTGGTACAGCGTGCCGGCCCGGGATCTGCCGACGCGGGCTGCTGCAGCGGGGGCGCACCAGCATAGGTTGCGAGCGTGGCGACGCGGATGGTGCGGTCAGGTGGCTGGCTGGAGCTCTGCCAGATGTCCGCCATTGCTGCTGCTTGCTAGGTTGTACGGCAGGCGGTCTGGCGGCGAGCGAGTGGCGGCGGCGCGCTGGCGGCGGTGCGGAGCAGGCCGGGCCCTCGACGGCGGAGCCAGCTGTGGTGCGTGATGGCCTGATGTGGCACCGCTGTTACGCTGGCCAGCGAAGGGGCGAGGTTACGGTGCGGACCCGCCGAAACCACCTTGGGTGGTCGCCTGTTTCGCAACCTTGAGCAGCCTGTGTGTTTCCACGGCCGTGTCAGATCGCTAAGAACAAGGCTGGCAAACGCAAGACCGAGTTCTCTCAGGCAGTCGACGTGGCATGCCGAATGCAAGCGATCGCGCGCATTTCTGTATCTCCTGGCGGCACCGTGATTCCCATCCACCGTGGAGCCACCACAGCTGGAGAGATCTGCACTAGGTGCCAGGTGCGTCCCACCAATTGCACCGGCATGCAGCTCCCTGCACCAGACATTGCAAGTGCGCTACCTATGCGTTCATCAGTCCGACCAAGATGAATGCACCCTAGCCAGCGGTCCTGTTCTGCCCGCAATTCGAGCAGCGCAGGGCCGCCCCCACCTCAGGCGCCCTTTCTGTCTGAACTCCCTAGCCCATTGCTCGTGGCTCCCTGAGCCGTCAAAATGCCACCAGTGCTGCGGTATACTCCGGTCCAAGTCCGGCTGATCCACCCCTGCCGGCGCCTCCCGCCCGCTAGTACACCGCTGGCGCTCTTGCCCTTGCAGCGCCCAACTCGGTCATTCTCGTTACGCTGCCCTGCCTGCAGGCTGCCAGGCATACTCGCTCCCCTGCTACACACACCATGGCCTCCCTCCCTGCCGCCGCACTGCTGCTGCTGTGCCTCTGCGCCGCCGCCGGCACTGCCACCGCTGCCCGGCCGTTTTGGTGCGGACCCAAGGGCGGCGCCTGGCGGCCGCTGCCACCTGGCGGCAACGTCAGCGCGACCCTGAGGGACGCGATTGTGGCGGACTTTCTGGAGAACCAGCAGGCAGACACCACCTTCAGCCCCTGTGAGGAGGAGCAGCTCAAGACGTCGATCCAGGGGTGCATCCGGGTACGTGTGCTGTGCTGTGCTGTGCTGTGCCGTGCTGTGCCGTGCTGTGCCGTGCCGTGCCGTGCTGTGCTGTGCTGTGGTGTCATGTGGCTCTGCGGATCCACACGTTACATCCCAACCTCCAACCAGGCATGGTCCAGTGCTCTGGAGGGTCAGCTGGTGTGCACCCCGCCCGTGTGCCCTCCACGGCGCACCAATGCCCGCTGCTGCCCCTGCTGACCCTCCCCCTGCCACCCCCCTTGTTCTTGTGTTCAGACCACCGCCAACGCCACTGACCTCAAGCTCTGGATCTCCCTGGCCTGCCCCGTGGGCAAGTCGGAGGTGGCAGTCGGTCTGCAGGTGGGTGTGGGGGGTTGGGGACTAGCGGAGCTCCCCTTGAGGGGCATGCCTGCAGGCATGTCGGGGAGGATGGCCTGTTGTAGGCAGTTGGCTTGGGGCCTCTGCTGCGGCAGCAACACAGCGGGTGCCACACGACCGCCGACCTCAACTGCTGCTGTGTTGCGTGCTGAGCCGCTGCCTTCCCACCCTGCTTGCTTGGCAGGTTGAGGCAACGGAACCCGAAGGAGATGCCCAGGTGGGGCCTGGGTGCGTTGGCCAGCAGGCTCACTGCAGTACAGATGCATGTACAGCAGTACCCACGGCAGTACCCACGACCACCACCTGCACGCGCTGTGACCCGCCGGCAGATGCCACTGCCTGCGTGGCACCTGCCGCTGCCCACCCTCTAGTCAGCTTGGACAAAGCGTGCGCAGCAGGATGTGGGGCGGCGGGGCACTCCACCACCCATCTGCCCGCCTGCCGCCCTCTTCCGGCATACCTGTACTCAAACCTGGGACTGCCAATGCTCTGCTCTCCAAGCGCCCTCACCCTGCATGCCTGTCGCTGCACGTGCCCTCCTCAGCCTGCCGGCCCCCTTCCGTCCACGTGCCGGCCACCGCCGTTCCTCTCACCCTGCTGCCCTCCCTCCCTTGCCTCCCCTGTGTATGCCTGGTGCAGCCCAAAGTGCTGGACGTGGACGTCCTGTGGGTGAAGGTTGATGGGAAGAAGGTCCAGGGGCGGGAAGTGCCCGATGGAGACTACTTTCCAGAGGCCCAGGCCGCAGCGCCCCGGCGCCCCCGGAAGCCGGCGGCAGCAGCAGCGCCGGCGGCGGCGCCGGCACCCGAGCAGGCGCCGGCGCAGGAGGCGGCTCCTGACCCGGAGCAAGGAGCTGCGCCGGGGCCTGCTCCGGCAGCCTGACTTGTGTGTGGTGGGCTGCATGACAGACCGTGCCGATGACTGACGCGGGGGCTGGGCAGTCCTGCTGCCCCTTTGCCAACCAAACAACCCACACCTGTGGCTTGTGCCCGTGTGCCCGCAGCTACCGTTCATTTACTCCTCCCCATTGCTGAAAGTACATCCATCCATGCATTTCCACCGCCCCAATTCCACATCTACTCTTACCCGCAGCAGCTGCCAGTGATCCTTTGCAAGCTCTGCCCCATCGGCTGCAAGACGCCGCCCTCGGTACTGGGCCGGGCCACTCCTCCTTGACCCCTCTTCATTTCATTTTTTACTTGCTGACAGCACTCCGCCTGATCTCCTTCTTCCATCTTCCCTTCCCTGAAAATGAGAGCTTGCGCCTCTCCATCTCCACTTATCTCTGCCGTGATCCATCTCTTTGCCCGCCTGGCATACCTACCCACCCGCACGCCCACCTGCCTGCCCGCCCGCCCACCGCGGCGCTCTAATCTCCTGTGCACCCAACCACACTGCTGACGGGCGCAAAGAGCGAGGGAAAGGAGCCGACACCACGTGTGCCAGCTGGTGTGCTGGGAGCGATTACAAGCAACCCTGATGTGCAGCCCTGATGCTGCGGTGACATGCTGTCCCAGCGGTGCCGCTGGGAGGGTACAGGCATATTCAGGACAGCTGGCGGGCGGGCACACCCCCGCATCTGAGGCGCTCGACACCGCGTTTCGGCGGTCTAGAGTGATTGCAACAGAACATATGGGCACGCGGCCGGCAAAAGCAAGTGGGTGCGGCTGCCAGATGGCGGGGCGGCTTTCCACATGGCCCGCCCCTCGGTACTTTAGCCCCACCGCAGCTCTCACAGCCTCTTTATATCGCTCAACTTCCCTTGAACCAGCCAAGAGCATCTCAGGTGGGCTGTGTTTGGTGGGTTGGTGCCAGGCAGGTCCCAACTAGCTGCCCCCAAAGCCCGGAGGCTTGCCCCTGCTTGCATTGTTCAATCAGCCTGGTCTGAAAGCTGAATTGATGGCAGGATGGCTGCTCGCTGGGCGGGTTGGGATGGACACAGTGCCGACGCGCCCCGCCTTGTTCACGCTGCTGCCTCCCTTTCCGTATCTTGCGCACGGCTCAATGCACCCTAAAGTGAAGGGTGGGGGCTTGTTCGCGATGATGCGCCTTGCCCGCGCGCATGCCAAGTCGGCAGCTGCCGCCGCTATGTGACCTCTGCTCCACCCTGCTCTCTTCTAACACACTGACATCCCCGTTGCCATTCCACCACCGCCGTAGTGCCTTCCAGTCTCAATTCTCCCGGCTCCAATCCCAACCTCTGCCCGCACCCGCCCCGCCACCCCTCCCACGCCCACCCTGCAGGTAGGGTTGGGGGTAACCCCTTGAGTGCTGTGGAAATAACTGGTTATAACGCTACATAACTCAACCGTTAGTTGTA
>JAPTJF010000429.1:0-54220 GCA_029339195.1 Micractinium sp. NFX-FRZ | reverse complement strand
TGACGCCAGGGGGCCGTGTGACAGACGTTATTTCGCCTGTTGGCGGGGGCCGCGGGAGGCTGCGCTTGGGGATGACCTTAGAAGACCTGTTGTGTGCCGCCCGCCTGCTGTCACCACCAATTTCCCTACTCGCTCGTGCGCCTTCACCCGTTCAGCCGCTCCTTCTAAACTTGCCACGCTCCGCCAGCAAACAGTTCCGCAAACGGCTGCCGAGGCGGTGCGGGCTTTCCGTAGCCGCTTTAGGGTTCTGGTCGCGAGCACGCAGCTTGAGACGCAGCTAGAGGCCGCGAACATCGTGACGGCAGTCGGATGACGCTGGGAGAGGACAAGGCGCAGCCGAGCGGAGCTGCGCCCCTCGGCTGCTGCCCCACTGGCAGTGCCACCGCCGCTGGCGGCTCACCTAACCCTGCCGCCTCAGCAGCGGCAGCGGCCGCCTCGGCAGCAGCAGCAGCAGCCTCGGCAGCCGCCCCCGCACCCGACAGCCCTCGCAGCTCCTCCCCCAAGCTGCACCCCGCCGAATTCAAGCGCTCGGTGGCCGCCAGCACCGACGGCAGCGAGGCCTCGGGCAGCGGCAGCGGCAGCGGCACGGATCTGAGCCCGCAGCACTACGACGCAGCTCATGATGTTGTGCTGCGCCTCGAGTTCCTGCGCACCCAGGAAGTGAAGGCGTGTGTATTAGTGGGCTGTTTGGTCCGGTTGGGTTGGTCGGGAGTGGGGCAGGGCGTGGGGTGGGTGGGTGGGTGGACGGGCGCGCGGCACAGGGCTCTCGTGCTCGTGGCCGCCGCTGCGCTGCGCCGCACTTTCACTCCCATGCATCACGACTGCCCGCCTGTTCCCGCCTCCTGCCTCAGGCCATCGTCCGGGCGGTGCGGGCCACGGTGGTTGCGGGGCTGGCCATTCTGATTGTTGCACTGTACATGAAGGTGGACAAGGTGGGTGGTGCAGCGCTGCGCTGCTGCTATGTGTGCTGTGCTGTGCAGTGTGTGCATGTGCCGTGCCATGCCTATCGATTGTTCAATTGTCCTCGAGCACCCTGCGCCTTGGACTGCCACGCCCTCCCGTCCTGCTGCCCCCGCCCCCTGCCACCCGCCCCTCTGTGCCCCCTGTTCGCAGCCAACCCCTCCTTCCTTCCTGCCCTCCTCCTCCCCCTGCCACACCCCGCCTCCCCGTTGTTTCCCTTGCCGCCCTGCAGCCCGACTCTCACTACCTCACCACGGACACTGTCTCAATAGTCAACCTCGCATTTGCCGGCCCCCTCTGCACTGCCCTGCTGGGCTGTTGGCTGTTGTTTTTCTACCGCGTGTACAGGTGGGGGGCGGGGACAGGGCAGGGTGGAGCAGGGTGGATGAGTGGGGCAGCTGGGTGCTGGCATGGTGGGTGTTCGGATTTGTGCCAGGAGGCAGGCTGCAGGCGAGAAGCCCCGTGCGTTGGGGTTGCACCGCCTGCTGGTGCGCTGCACCTCCCGCTGCCACCGCCACCCATCCGGCTGGGCCCTACTGCCCTGCCCTGCTCTGCCGCCCTGCCCGGTCTGACTTGCGATTTCTCCCCCCACCTCACCCTGCCCTGAGCTGCGCCGCAGGTCCAACCTGAGCCGCAAGCGTTGGAGCCACCGGCGGCGGCGGGCGGTCACACTGGCGGGGGCGGAGCTGACGCTGCAGGTTGGCGGGCAGTGGGACAGGCACCGCCTGCCCGCACCGCTGCCCCACCTGCTGCCTTGCCGCCTTCCTGCCCTGCCACCCTACGCGCCCGCCTGGCCTGCCGCACCCCTTGCAGCTCATCAACCTCGTGTTCTTCATTGTGCCAAACGCCTACGTGGTGACGCACTCATGCGCCTGGTTTGACCCACTGGTGCTGTGGAGCGGCTTTGTGAGGTGAGGGGAAAAAGGGGCATGCTAGAGTGGCAGCGCACAGAGTCGCACCTTGGGACTGCTGTGGTCGCCACAGCCCCCCCCCGGCCCCTCTTGCCCTTCCTCCCTTGCTTGCTCAGCTCACGTTCCACGCCCCTGCTGCCCCATACCCCGCACAGGTGGACGCTTTGGAACAATTTTTTCTTGATGTTCTGGATCCAGGCGCACAGCGCCAACCCGGCTCGCTCCCCCTACTGGCGTAAGCGTGCCGTCCTGCCCGAGACCTGGGCGGTTGCCTGGCCTGGCCTGCTCGTCCCGGCCCCGACTGGCACGGGCTGCTGTGTTGGCAGCAGCTCCCGCCAATTGCGTTGCCCTGCCACCCCAGCCCAGAGAACCCAGAGCTTCATACTTTGCCTGCCTGCCTGCCTGCCTGCCTGCCTGCCTGCCTGCCTGGCCGTCGTTGGCTTCATGCCGTCGTTGGCTTCATTACTCCCGCCCCGGCCCCAAGCTTTCCCACCCCACCCCACCCCGGACCGCCCTGCAGTCCAGCACATTGACCGGCCCGACGCCGCCATCATGGACGCCCCCCTGCGCAGCCACTGGCGCAAGCTGGGGCTGTGGGCGGCGCTGGAAAGCGTGCTGCTGGCTCTGACCGTGCTGCTGCTGGCTGACCCAAATGAACTGACCCTGGACCCCGGCATCACCGACTGCCGGCGTCAGCCCTGGAACTGCCAGATGCCGCGTGAGTTCCGCGACTGCCGTTGCAGGGCGTGGGACAAGGATGCAGTGTGTACCCCCATCTGCAGCCCCGCCACTTGCCTGCCGTCCTGCCTGCCTGCTCCCCCACCCGCGCCCTGCCCGACCCCTGCGCCCGCCCCGCCTGCAGCCGCCGCCGTCACGCTGCTGTCCGTCAACGTCACCTGCCTCTGCATCTACTGGCTGCTCTACGTCTTCTTCGTGTCCCGGGCCATCCACAGCCTCAAGTTCATGGTGAGCGGCGGGCAGGCAGGCAGGCGTCCTGTCGTCAAGAGGGGGGGCTTTGAAGCTATCGTGTCTGAGGTTGCTGTGGCGTTGCTGTGCTGCTTTGAAGACATGGTAGGTCAGGGTAGGGCAGAGTAGGCACAGCTAGGTTGATCCTACGGGTGCTAGGACTGGTATAAGAGGGGGGTGAGTCGGGCTCTGGTCAGAGCTGACATGGCTCTTGCACCGCCGCCGCTGCCTGCGCTTGTTGTGGCCTTGACCAGCTTCAGTAGCCAGCGCGCATGTGTTCTGGCCTACCCGACATGCCACCACATCTCTCTGCATCCCCACGCAACTGCAGCCGTACAACACAATGCGGATGGCCAATCTCACGGTCCGCCTGCAGGTGCGCTGGCGCCCGCTTGCTGCCTGGCTTTAGAAGCACACTGACCGCAGCCTGTGACCTTGGATGGCAGTGCTGTGTGTGTGCGTGTCACCCAGCCATGCCGCCTCCTTCCCACCCTAGCCCCCTGCCGTTGCTTCCCCGCCCCCGCCCTGCAGATCCGCCTGCGCGCCTTGTCAATCATTTTCTTCCTGGTGTGCGTCATCACGTACACTTTTGGTGAGCCTGCCTTCCTACCTTTATGAACCTGCCTCTCAGCCTGCCCTCCTGCCTGCCCACCTGCCCGGCCCGGCCTTCCCGCCTGCCTGCCCTGCCCGGTCCGGCCTGCCCGCTTGCTCCGCTCACGAGGAGGGGGGCTCAGCTGTCTCAGGGTTGAGGCCCTGAGGAAGCCTGGGGCACTCCCAGGCGCTGTGCCAGCAGCTCCAGCAGGTGCCCTCCTCTCACGCCGTCGTCTCCCCGCTGCCGCTCCCTCCCTCTGCTTTGCAGTGGAGCTCAGCACGTGCAGCAGGTAGGGGGTGCCCTGCTCATGCAACTGGTCATTCATGCGGTGTGTGTTCTCTAATGTGGCCGAGCGCATGACGGGGTGCGTGCAACGCCGGCAGCTCCTGGCGTTCTGCCCGCTGCCACGGAGTCTGACAGCTGGCGCCTGCGATGCTGAGCCCCCCTGCCCCCCTGCCCCTCACCCTCACTGCCCCGTGGGCACGGCCTCTGGCTTCGTCCTTGCAGCTACATCCTCAGCTGGCTGCACCAACCCTTCACCTTCCACCCCCCTCACTGGCATGTTTTTCGCTTGTGTGTGTTTTGTCTGCGTGCAGCTACATCCTCAGCTGGCTGGGCTACCTACCGATGTGAGTGCTGTGCAGCGCGTTGCTCTGGGCCGCTTGTGCCCCTGAGCCGCTTGTGTCCCTGAGTAATTGCCTCCCTGTGTTCCTCCTGAGGCATCCTACCTGCGCCTGATGCCAGCCAAGGCGCACCCGCCTCACACAACCCAATCCCCCACCTGCATGCTTGTGTCTGCACCAGGCAACTAGTGATGACTGCCACAGCAATGGCCAACGGGTATATTAGCATGCCCAAGCGCCCGTACGAGGCGGGCATACTGCAGGTGCGGGTCAATGGGCAATCATGTTCAAGTCGGTCAATATGGTCCGAATATGGTTTTCGTGTTTTGCTTTGTTTTCTTCGGTCAATGGTCAATCACTGAACCGTCACGGGGGTATGTATGAACGAAGGGTGAGGGTGAATGTGTGTAGGATGATGTACAGGTCAAGTGCTTCTGGGAGGGTTACGTGGGTCGGGCTTGCCTTTTCTATCTGCAGTTGAGCCCTGGACGGGGGGGCCTGGCTTTGGGTGCGTCTCCGAGCGGGTGCTGGGCTGGGCAGCATGCACCTCGTGGCCTGTGCATGTGGATGTGCAGCAGCTGGGCAGGCTCAACAGGGAGAGCGCTCGGCCCCCTGCTGCACAGCACGAGCTGGTGCAATGGCGCGCCGGGCTGCTTGCACCCACCTTGTGTGCTGAGCTGCTCTGGCACAGCTGGCACCCCCAGTGCACCCTCTTGCCCCCTCATCTCCCCCTCACCTCCCTCCCTCCCTCTCCCCCTGCCTGCTCCCACCCCCCCAACTCATGAGCACGTGAGCAGGTGTGGCTCCAGGAGTTTTGCTGGACCGAGTCGCAGGTGGCCCGCAAGCGTGCCGAGCGCGCCTCCAGCCTGCCGCCCTGCTCCCCGGACAGCGTCTGCCTGCAGAGGGAGCCCATCTTCTGCTTTGAAGTGAGCCATTCACCCATTCCGATGACGTTGATTGATTGCACGCTGGGTCTGGTCTGGAGTGAGGGCACATCGGTCTAGGGGTGGTGTGAGGGGGCAGCAGATCCAGGGGCGGGCGTGCGTGTCCTGGCGAGAAAGCTCAATTCCCTGCCTTGAGGTGGGTGGAGTGCAGGGCAACATGGGCGCAAGTGTGCAGCAAGAGGTGCCCCGCCCTGCCTTGTCCCAGCCAGCCATCCCAACGCCGTTGTGATGCTCAGGTGCATGGTGTGCCCCTTCCCTTGTTCGAAACTTCCCTCTTGTTTGCCCAATGCAGACGGCCGTCAAGTGCATGTTCTGGAGCTTCCTCGTGTGTAAGTTCTGGCTGCGCTGGGGCTGCCCTGGCACCCGGCGGGACCCTGGCCTTCCTACGCTGTCCAACTGCAAACTTGTCCAGCCGCCCCACCTCGGTTGGTGAGGTCTGCAAAGAGCCAGCCTGTTCGGCCATGACGTGAACGCAGGAATTTCGAATTACCCTGAGATTTGAGAGGATGTATCTGCCTCTGCAGACGATTATGGCGAGCGGCGGCGGACTGCGGAGGCGGAGGAGGCGCAGGTGCAGGCTGCTCTGGCCAGCTGGGACCTGGAGCATTTTGAGTGCTTCTGGGAGAGGAGCCTGGACACAAAGGCGGTGGTGGGGTGGAGCGAGGACACGGTGAGGTCGGGCAGGGGAGGGGCAGGAGAGGTGGGTAGGGTGGGCGAGGCGGGTGGTTTGGGTCGGCGAGAGCTGGGCGGTGCAGCACCACCAGCTGCAACAACTGCGGGGTGGTGGGCTTGCAAGCACTATGGCGCATGCCTTGGATAACGTGTCACACAGCTGATGGGTCGACTGCCGTCTGCCTGCCCGCCCGCCCGCGCTGCTCGCCCAGCCCGCCTAGCCCGCCCTACCTCCGTCTGCAGGTGGTGATTGCCTTCCGAGGCACAGCCAGCCTGGCAAATGTCAAGGCGGACCTGCAGGTGGGGCGGAAGGGGGAGATGGAAGGGAGGGCTGCATACAGTAGTCATTGTAGTTTGGAGCCGGCAAGTACCGCTTTGGCAGGCGCTTGGTCTGGAAGGCAGAGGCAGGCGGGCAGGCGCGGCAGGGACCTGGGGAGCGTCAGGGTGCAGTCGAGTGTGGAGGGGACGGCCTGGGCAGCAGTGCACCGCCAGCTTGGCGACCAGCCACCTGCAGGGCCAACCTCCCCACCCCGCCTCAACCACTCCTTATGGGCCTCTCCCCCGCAGGTCTGGCGCACCCGCTGGCCCGCCGGCATCGGCAACCCCCTCCTGTGTTCCGCACCCATGGTCCACCGCGGCTTCCTGGCCTGCTACAGCGCCAACGGTTTTCACGAGCGCCTGCTGTCCCGCCTGGAGAGCATCCTGTACCGCTGCAGCCACACGCAGCAGGGGGCGCGGCGCCCCGTCACCGTCTACGTCACCGGGTGGGTGGGTGGGTGGGTGCACGGGTGCCTGAGAGAAAGTTGGGATGAGAGTGAGCGCACGAGGGTAGCTCTGTTTTCTCAACTTAGCACGGGGAATGCCGGGTGGCCAAATACTGCAGCCCTGTGCTGCGGTTCCATGCTGCTGCGGCTGCAAATCAAAGGCCCTGCTGAGCCCTTTAAGGCAGGGCAGACCTGCCAGCCTGCTCATCGCCCGCCCGCACCTGCCCATGCCCCGCTGTCCTCCCTTGCCAGGCACTCGCTGGGCGGAGCGATGGCGGCGCTGTGTGCTTTTGACATCAAGACGCGCTGCCCCTGCGGCGAGGGGTACATCAACGTGAAATGTGAGGCATCCGCAGTTGCCGGGGCAGGGGCCCATTGGAGGCCCATTGGGGCTGCAGGGCCAGGGGCAGCAGGGGCGCCGCCCAGCGCTGTACACGGTGCCCAGCGCTGTTTGCCGCACTTGGCAGTGCAGGGAGGGGCGGGGGCGGGGCTAGATGGTGACTGTCGGCGGGCAGGACAGGGCAGGGCAGGCCATTGACGGCTTGGCTTATGAGCCCATTATCCATGGGCATTACACCTGCTCTGCTGTTTGCCCACCCGCCTCCCCCGCCTCCCGGCAGGCTACACTTTTGGTGCGCCCCGCCCCGGCAATGCTGCCTTTGCCCGCGAGTTCACCAATACCGTGCCCGACTGCTGGGTGAGCTTTGCTTTGCTCTGCTCTGCTTTCCTTTGAGCGCAGGGACACTTCATGGCTGGCAGCGAGTGTGCAGATGCATGCATGAGGAGCGCCGAGCAAGTGATGGCTTTCAAGTGTGCATGCGTTGCTCATGCGGCTCTGCACGCCTACCACACCCCATGCATGCAGCAACTCATCAACTCAGATGACGTGGTGACTTCTGCCGGCAAGGTGAGAGTCAATCGATCGATTGCATTCGGATTGGATTCATGGAGCCAGCAGGGCTGTTGGTGCTGCAGAGGAATCTCATGTTGAGGTTGTGACACTGCACCCTGCCTTAGTCCTACTCTCAAGGGCATTCTGGGTTCTGCAGCATCAAGCACGCCAAGGGAAAGGGAGGGAAAGTTTGCATGTGCCTGCGTGCGCTGAAATGTCGACTCGCTAGCCGGCGCCTGCGTTTGCAAAACAACGGTGCCGGGGTTGCCGTGCCTGCTGTGCTCCTCATGCACATGGTTGTGCTCACCCGCTGTCACCCCGCCCGCCCGCCCGCGCCCACTCCCCTTCCCGCCCACCTCCCACCCACCCCACCCTCCTCCCTCCCCCACAGTTTGGCTTCCTCTACACGCGCATCGGCCACCGCGTGCTGCTCAACCGGCTGGGGGACCTGCTGGTGCGGCCCAACTACGTGGAGACACAGATACAGGGGGTGCCCGGAGGTGAGCTTGGTTAGATAGATTGCTTTTAGGGCGCAGCCGGATGCAAGGGGTCCAGGGGCGCATGAACACACAAGGGCACCTGCGTCCCAACTACAAGCAAACCCTGATCAAGGGTTTGACTCTGGGGTGAATGCGACAGTGCACATTTCCGGGCGCACTCAGCGGGGGGTGAGTACAGAGGGGAGGAGCATGTTGGCGCGCACCCTCCCTTCCCCCTTCTCTCCCTCCCCTTCTCTTGAGGCGCCTCCATCAAGTACCGCCTGCTCGCCTCCTACCAGAATGCCGTGATGCTTCATCACTCAATACCAGCCTTCCCCCACCCTCCCCCTCCTCCCCTGCAGGCGCCTCTGTGAAGGACCACCTGCTGACGTCCTACCAAAAGGCGGTGGTGGCGGTGGTGGCAGCCCAGTTTGGGAAGAAGTCGCTCCAGGCGGGGCGGGAGGGGGCGCTGAGCTTGGCGCAGCAGAAGGGTGAGTGCGAGGGGCGGTTTGCCGGCGCAGCTAAAGCGTGAGTGGCTGGAGGGGCGCCGTTGCTTATCCCAACGAACGGGGTCGGCAACAGGGGGCACCTTCTCCGGCGCAGCAGTAGGGTTGATCTGCGGTCCACTGGGAGGAGGGTGCACAGGTGGGGGCGCTGAGCTTGGCGCAGCAAACGTTGAGTGCAGGCGCCGCATGCTGGGTGTCTGGCGGGTCTCGACTCCCCTGCCCTGGGGCTTCCCTGCCTCATATGCCCTGCTGGTGCCCGCTCCCCTCCCCGCCCGCCTGCAGGCATGCTGCACGTGCTGCAGAGTGCGGGATTGTCCCGGCTAGACATGCGACTGCTGGAAGAGCATGGCTGGGAGGCCTGGCACAGCCTGCGGCAGAGCAAACAGCGCCGTCACCGGCGGCACGGCAGAGGCAGCGGCAGCGGCGAGGCAGTGGCTGCCGCAGCGGCACGCATAGAGGCAGAGGCAGGGCAGCCGCTGCAGGCTGTAGTTGTGGAGCCGGCAGGGCCGCTTGAGCACCTGGAGACGGGAGGGGTCAGCCCCGGCGGTCAGCAGCAGCTGGGACTGTCACGGCAAGGAGCAGCAGCAGCAGCGGCAGCCTCTGCGGCAGCACAGCCTGATTTGGAGGCGGGCGGTGGGGAGCCGCATCGGGCAGAGGAGCGTGACGGCGTGCTCCACATGACACAGATGCACTGCCGAATGCACTGCGGTCGCCGCTGCCACACGATTTGCGCGCTCCTTAGCAAGCAGCCGAGCACAACAGGAGAGACAGCATCGCCCATGGAGGACGCCCCAGCAGCCCAGCAGCAGCAGCAGCATGGCAAGCAGCAGCAGCCTGACCAGGCGCATCTGCAGGCAATAGCAGAGGTTGGGGAGGAGGGAGATGAGGGGTCTGCTGGCAAGTCATCTGGCAAGGAAGGTGCCTCCTCACCTCCCGACTCCCCCCCACCGTCCCCCTCACTGCCAGCCTCGCCACGGCCGCACCGGGAGCAACAGCGGCGGCGCGACCACTGGTGGCAGCCCGTGGTGAGTGTTGACTGTGTGGCCACATGGTGCCGCTGCCGCTCCTCTGCCCAGCGTGCTTGGATGGTCTTTGCTGATGCAAGGTGTTGCATTTCAAACCTTCCCAATTCCACAGTAGCCTGTCTGCCTGTGCACCACTTCACAGACGTCAGCAAGCATGGGACCCCCACCCTTCTTCCTGCTCTGGCCTCTTCCCCTTTGTTGCGTGCAGGCCGCTGCCCTGGGCTGGGACCGCCTGCCCTCCCTGGGCCGCTCCCTCTCCTCCTCCTCCCTTGCCTCTGCCGCCTCCTCAAGCCCGGAAGCTTCCGATGCCGGCACCCGGGGCTCCGCCCGTGAGACCCCCGCCTTCCCTTTGGTGCTCGACTGGCCAGGCGGCGGCGGCGGCGGCGGTAGCGGCGGCGGCAGGCCCGAGATGCCAGAGGCCCTCAGCGGGCGAGCGCTGCAAGAGCACTCTGCACCCGAGCACTCCCCTGGGGCAGCAGGGCCAGCAGCGGCAGGGCCAGCAGCATGTGGAGTACAGGTGTAGCACAGCAGGGGCGGCAGGCGGCGGCAGCAGCAGCCCAGGAGCAGGCGCCCTCTCAAGAAAGCAATAAGCATGGACGGAGCTGGCCGGCTAAACTCAACTCAATTGACACCACCCCGCACATCACATGCATTATCTCACATGCACATGTGCCTTCAGCGTGCTGACTTGCGATCAGATTCAGCGCATGCAGTGACAGCAGCGGCACACTTGTGTGGCGCCCTTGCTGCGCCCAAACTTTTGACCCAAGCAACCTGTGCCTGCGTTTTGGACAGTGCTTTGGGCTACAACCACTTGCTTTGCACTCCAGTGTGCTTGATGTATGACCCAAACCTCTCTGCCTGTGGCACTCTTCGACTAAATGCAGCACAGTATCTACAGGTTGGAGAAGCGAAAGGTGTCTCGGGGATAAACCAGGAGAAACCATGAATGTGCAAAAGGATGTACATGTGGCGTACCGGCGATGGTGGGAACACCATCATCTTAAAAAGAAGGGGGCGTACCCTGGAGCGAGCTTTGCCAGCTGCAGCTGTGCAGAGGCCTTGACAGCCAGAGCGAGGCTTGAACAAGATGGCCAGGACAGCCAGAGCGAGGCTTGAACAAGACGGCCAGGGACGAGGACAGGGGGACTGTACAAGGGAGGGTCGACGGTACGAGGAGGCGCAGGCGCCAGCTTGCCATGTTTGGGCAGGCTCTTGCTAAGCCGCAGTGTGCAGGGGCGGGTGTCAGGGGCCAGGCGCAGATTCTGCACTAGGGGCTGACCAGATTCAGCGGGAGCTGCCCTTGGGAGCCGGCCCAGGGCTCTTGCTGCTGGGAGAAGCCCTGGGGGAAGCGCCGCCACCTGCCCCCGGGGTGCATCTGCCGCACGTGGCGGCGCAGAAGTTGCCCTGGGTCATCCAAGGCTCCTGGCACTTGCCAAAGCGGCGCTGCTGCTGGCAGGTGAAGCGCTGGTCGGGAGGCACGTCGGTGCAGCCGGCTTGGGGGCCTTGAGCGGCGGCAGCGGGCGCCTTTGGGGCCGGGGCTGGGGCGGGCCGGGGCGCAGGGCTGGGCGGGGAGACGATCGCCGCTGCGGCCGGAAGCACAGGGGCTTGAGCCGGCGAGGCAGGCACCGCGGGTGGCTCGGCGACAGGTGCGGCGACAGGTGCGGCGGCAGGCTCAGCGGTTGGCCCAGCCACAGCTGCTGCAGGGGGCAGAGCTGGTGCGGTTGGTAGCTCAGGCATGGGCGCCCGGGGGGTGAGCTCAGGAGCGGGAGGGGTGGGGGCAACCACCGCCGCCGTAGGCGTGGGCGGGATACGCTCGGAGGCCGGCTGTGGCACAGCAGGCACGGGAGGCGGGGGCAGGATGGCAGCCGCTGGCGGCGGTGACACAGGAGCCTCCAAACGGGGTCCCAGGATGGCTTCTGCCGCCGGCCGGGGCACAGCTGGCGCAGGGGGCGGGGGTGGGATGGCTTCTGTAGTCGGAGACGGGACAGGAGCCTCTGCAGCCGTGGGCAGAACGGCTGCTGCCGGCGGCGCTGGAGCAGCAGCAGGCGAGCCCAGGATGGCCTCTGCTGCCGGCCGCGGAACGGCGGGTGCAGGAGGGGTGGGCGGGGCGGCTTCCAGTGCTGGCGGGGGAGCAGCGACAGTCGAAGGGAGGGTGAGAACCGGCATGGGGGCGGTCACGACGGCAGGCGTGGCCGCCCCTGGCGTAGCGCCAGCCTCTGCAGCCGGGGGGGTCGCCGCTGGGAGGGGGCTGGGCACCGCTTCCGTGGAAGGGGGACTGACCACAGCGGGCACAGCGGCTGCCACGGGGGCCGGCACAACAGCCGCTGCCGGGGGTTGCACCACCTCTGGCAGCGGAGGGAACCTCGCTGCCTCCCGCGCCGGGGCAGCAGCGGCGCGCTCGACGGCTGGCGCAGCAGTGGCAGCAGCGGGTACGGGCGTGGCAGCGGCGGGCGCAGCTGTGGGGGGCGGAGCCGCCTTGCGAGGTGGCGGGGTGGGTGGGGCACGGCGGCGCTTGGGGAGGTTGAGGAAGGTGGCTGCAGTGGTTGCCTGGCCGCCCACAAGCAGCGGCAGGAATGGTGCAGCTGGTGGAGCGGGCGGGGAGGGAGGTGCGGACGGTGTGGGCGGTGTGGGAGGCATGGTAACGTTGACGGCGGGCGGCTGTGCCAGTGGTGCCACTCCTGCCATTGGCTCGGTCACCGGGGCCAGTGCTGCCACCAAGGGGGGCGGCACCGGCGTAGTCCCAGCGGCAGCTGGCAGCTCGGGAGCAGGGGCTGTGGCACTGGCGGCCGCTGTGGTGCAGCGGCTGCAGGTGGCATCACAGAAGCCCTGCATCCACGGCTCGCCGCACTTGCCAAACTGCAGGGGAGAAGGAGGGGAGATGCAGAAGGGTTGCCGTGTGGGGTGAGAGAAGAGCATTCCCTGGCAGTTCGCGCATGTGCAGGCTGTGTGCTGCAGAGCTGTAGGGAAAGGCTGGGAGTGTGTTGCTTGGGGGCTGATGAAACGCTCCATGCAGGCGACTCGGCCAGCTGGCGTGCGCACCTGCTGCTGCTGCTGGCACGTGAAGTTGCCGGGAGGGCGCCTGTCGGTGCAGTTGCCGCTGGCAGCCTGCGGGCAGCGGGCGCCAAGAAGGGGCGAATTCATGGCATGTCTGCCTGTACCAGCATGGTGCTGAGGCTCCAACTCATGCAGGCTCCAGAGTCCCAGCCCACCGCAGAACCAGCCTCCCCCCTCTCAATGCCGTCGAGAGTTAGCAGCCTGCCCAGCCTTGCTGTTCCAGTTCCCGTGCCTCAGGCCCTGGAACACCAGCTCAGACCTCTCTTCTTGACGCCCTGGAACCCCAGATGTGGCTCACCTGAGCAGCAGGGGCAGGCGGTGCGGGTGCCAGGGCGATGGGCAACTCCGCTGCCGGCGCCCCGGCCGCACTGACTTCAATCACGGGGGCGGGGGCTGTGGCCGAGGGCGGCGTCGGCACCGCCACCGCGGCTCCGGCGGGCTCGGGAGACTGGGGCGCAGGTGCCTCCACGGCAGGGGTGGGTGCAGGGGGCGCCGTTGGCGTGCAGCGGCCGCAGGTGACGTCGCAGTAGCCCTGCATCCACGGCTCGCCGCACTTGCCAAACTGCACAAAGTGCAGGGTGAATGGCACGAGGCAGTTCAAGGGGAGGAAAGGGAAGTCAGAGAGAGAGGCACGACCTGCACGCTGTGCTGTGCGGGGCTGATGTGCGCATGCAGCAGAGCTCAAAATGTGCACATGAAGTGGGGCAATGCCTCTCCGACACAAACCTCACCGCCAGTCACACAACACGCACCTGTTGTTGCTGCTGGCAGGTGTAGTTGCCGGGTGGCTGCCTGTCGGTGCAGTTGGCGCCGGCAGCTGCAGCCTGCATGGATCAGGCAGGTGGAAGGGCCATGTGACAGCCAGCCCCTCCTGTGCATTTGCCTGCCAGCAGCGGCAGCAGAGCAGCAAAGCAGAGGCGCACTGGCACCTCCAGCGCCCACCCAACCGTGCAGGCAGCATCACTCACACAAGCCACTCACACAAGCCAGGCACCTGCCATGCCTCATCTGAGACACTGTGAGCTGACAAATTGGCATGGTGACCAGCATAAAGGCGTGACCAAAGCTCACCTCTGGGGTGGGTGCAGGAGTGGGCAGGACGGCAGGCTGCGCAGCAAGCGCAGCCTCGGTCGTCGGCGCTGCTGCCGGGGCCACCTCAGGTGCCGGGGCAAACAGCGCTGCAACAGCCTGCTCAGCTTCCGGGGGCGCAGCAGCAGGCACAGCAGGCGCGGCAGGGGGCACGGTGGCAGCTGGCACAGCGGCAGCAGCAGGGGTGGTTGTTGCCTCCGGTGCGGGAGCCGCGGCCAGCTGAGCAGCCGGCACGGGCACGACAATGTCTTGGGTGGCGGGGGTTTGGGTGGTCTCGGCAGGCTGCAGCGCTTCGGCTGCGGTTGGCACCTCCACTTGGGGCACGGGTGCTAGCACTTGCTGAGCTGGCGGCGGCACAGGCTCTGGCGCAGGTGTGGGGTCGGGTGTTGGTGGCTGGACCGGAGGTGCTGGGGAATGCAGGGGGAGGGCAAGGGGGTGAGGCGGTTAGTGGAGGCTGTACTGCATGTGCCACGCTGCCAGGCCCCTCTCACTAAGAGGGTTAAGTTGAGAGTGGCGGCTGGAGCAGGGGCTCTGTGGGAAGGCGGGAAGGCGGCGGGAAGATAATAATAATAATAAAGGCGGGGTGAAACAGGGGCAAGTGGTGCTCTTGGAGGATCCTCCCTGGCCTCCAGCCGACCTTGGCTTCCCGCCTCACCATCCCAAAACAGTGGGCAGTGCAACAGTGCAGGTGCTGCAGCTAAGGAGGCATTGCTACTCCATGCGAAGTCCCCTTCCGCTGGCCGCGGGTCCCACCCACCGCACCTGTCCCACCCCTGCTCACCTCCAATGGCGGCCAGCTGCGAATCGAGAGCCTCGGACACGGGAGGTGGCACGCCCGTTGCGGGCACCAGAGCAGGGGCAGGTGGGATGGGCGGGAAGGGGTTTTCGGGCGCCGGCGCAGCCTCTTGCAGCTGCCGGCTGCGGGCAAAGCCGCGGGGCCTGCTGCCTGAAGGTGTGCCCAGGGGATTGTGCAACAGGAGGACGAGCGCGAGCAGCGCAGCCGCGGCAGCCGCTACAGCCGCCGCCCGCGCACCGCGGCGCGGAGCCCTCATGCTGCCCTGGATTCTGCTGTTGCCCACGCCTACTCAAGGCACCTGCTGTACTGACATTGGGGCGGCAGGAGGGCAGAGAAGATAGGGTTTCAGGCGTGGCACGCGTCTGACCCGCACGCATGCCGGCGCTGCCAGCCTTGTAGCGCACCTGAGCCCTCCCACAGTGTCCACCGACCGCACACCGTTCGAGGAAGAGCGAAAGGAGGCGCAGGTCAGTTGACGCGTAGGCCGATTCTTTCCACCCCCGTGCCAGCTCTGATGAGGCCTCCCTGGAAGAGTTGAGTTGGCCCTAATCCTTGATCAGACAGTGCCATCCATCATCATTATGCTAATTTGAAGCCAGGGGCTTTGCCCTGGATGCGTACGCCCCACTCCTCCGCCTGCCTCGTGTGGCGGTCTTTCAAATTCGAGTCTGCCAGCAAATTACGACTATGCGCGAACTAGGAAGCTACCCCCATTTCCCACTGGGCCTGGCACTGTCCACCGCATGTGCCCGCTGCACTTCCGCCGGCGGTGCCGTCACCCGTGCACCTGCTGCAATGCCCCTTCACAGCAGTGCCCTCCAACAGTGTTGGGTGATAACCGCCTGCCACAGTCGACACAGCCGGCCAGAGGGCATAGGGGGCGGAAAGATGCATCCGCCAGTTGCCGAGGTTGGCGGGCGCCCTCCGCAAAGGGGAGGGTTGGGCTGGTTGCCCGCCATTGATGCTTGCCGCCGTTGATGCTTCCCCAAGGTAGCTGCCAATCTGCCGGCCACTGGAAAGGAGCGCCTGCTGAACACTGGCCATGCACGTAGGAAGCACAGTGCATGCCACAGGACAGCTCTGGTGCTAAGTGAAAAGCTCAGCTTGCGCCAGGACCCATCCGCATGCCCTATGTGTCATGATTACATGACACGCCAGAGACAGTGGTACTGGAGCGCTGCGTGTGGCGCATACGCCTTCATTTGAGCCAGCACAACATTTACAGGTTGTCTACAGGTTGCGTGCATTTTTTGTGCGAGGCAGGGTTTGTTAATTATATGTGCATTGTGAGTCATGGACACGTTGCGGGGCAGCATCTGGATCAAAACAGAATGGGCGCAGCCTGGGTTGTCGGTGCCCAACAAACTGCACCAACAGTTGATTGCCGCAGTTCACGTCTTGATACCTATACAAGCAGGAGGCGTTTCTTGTGGTGCAGTGGGATGTTCTGGGGGGAGGCTGCTCAAGGGAGGCAGCAGTTTGAGGAGGGGCATGCACCAGCCTGCCGCCTGGCAGGCTCTCCCTGAGCCGCGATGTTCGGGGTGCGGCACGGCAGATGGCTGCTCTTCCGGGTTTAACCTTAACCAGGAGGAGCTGGCCCCAATGAGCTGCATGCGACGGATGCACGGGCAGGAGACACGACGGCTTGGTTCAGCGGGAGCCACCTTGAGGGGCCGGGCCGGAGCTCTCGGGGGTGGGGGCAGCCTTGGGGGCAGCACCGCCGCCCTTCCCTGGCGTGCATCTGCCGCAGGTGATGGCACAGAAGTTGCCGTCGATCATCCAAGACCTCGTGCACTTGCCCCACTGCAGGCCAAACAAAGGGGGAGGAGCGCAGGCGGGCGCTTGGGTGCGAAAGGGGACAGGCCTGCAGCCATCCACCAGATGTGGGCTGCGCTGCGCAGGGGATCGGACATGCAGGGGATTGGACTGGGCATGGCTGCACGATCTAGCAAGGGTCGTGAAGCAGGGAAGAGCCTCGTGCAACCAGACACGCACCCCCTTCTGCTGCTGGCACGTCCACCGCTTGGGCGGCTTCACGTCGGTGCAAGGTGCACTCGGAGCCTGCAGGCGGCAGGCAAGAGGGAGGGCCAGGCACTGCTGCGTCAGTGTGCGTTCACCCATGCAGCTGTGTCTCCTCTTTGCATTGCTTGAGCATGGCAGGCCCTCTGCTGATCCAGGAGCCATAACCCGCAGGCACCTGCCCACTCTCGTTGGCGCCACCCACCCACACACACACGGCAACTGGGACGCGGTGGCGAGCCTGGCTCGCCTTCGGCCACTTCCCTCTGCAGCTGCGCCTCACCTTTGGGGCGGGGGCAGGGGTGGGCCGGACGGCAGGCTGCGCCTTGGGCACAGCCTCGGCAGTTGGTGCCGGGGACACAGCCTCGGCAGTTGGTGCCGGGGGCACAGCCTCGGCAGTTGGTGCCAGGGGCACAGCCTCGGCAGTTGGTGCTACCTCAGGCGCTGGGACTGCCATTGCCTCAGATGGCGGGACCATCTCGGGTGCCGGGGCCACCTCAGGTGCCGGGGCAAACAGTGCTGCCACAGCCTCCTCTGCTGCTGGTGGTGCAGCAGCAGGCACAGCAGGCACAGCAGGCACGGCAGGGGGCACGGTGGCAGCTGGCACAGCGGCAGCAGCAGGGGTGGTTGTTGCCTCCGGTGCGGGAGCGGCGGCCAGCTGAGCAGCCGGCACCGGCACGACAATGTCTTGGGTGGCGGGGGTTTGGGTGGTCTCGGCAGGCTGCAGTGCCTCTGCCACAGTTGGCACCTCCACTTGGGGCACGGGTGCTAGCACTTGCTCAGCTGGCGGCGGCGCAGCCTCCGGCACAGGTGGCGGCGGCTGGACTGGGGGTGCTGAGGAAAGGGGACAGCAGGGAGAGGGCAAGAAGGTGAGGCAGGAGTGAGCAAGGTGGGTTGGTAAAGTTTGCCAGCATCTCACTAGGGCAGAGGGGATGTGACCCATGGTGCCTGGGACCGATGCCGTGTGTGTGTAAGCCGTCTGGCTGAGGGGCACCTGCCTTGCCCACCCACCCACCCACCCACCCCATGTTTGCTGTCCCCCACCTCCGATGGCGGCCAGCTGCGATTGGAAAGCCTCTGGCGCAGGGGCAGGCACTCCCGCAGCTTCAGCAGCCGGGGCAAGGGCGCCGGGAAGCTGCTCCTGTGCAGGTGCCGGCGCAAACTGCCCCACCTCTTGCAGCTTCCGGCTGCGGCTGAAGCCGGGGTCGCTGCCGCCGTCAGGGGCCAGTGACTCGAGCAGCAGAAAGGCGAGAGCGAGCAGCACAGCAGCGGCAGCTGCCGCTGTAGCCGCCCGCTCACCGCCGCGGCGCAGGGATCCCATGCTGGTCAGAGGCGTGCTGCTGCTCCCTCCTCTGAGTGCACCCGCTGGGCTTGCCTGGAGGGGCAGAGGGGCACTAGGGCTTGGTTTCAGCCATGGGCCGAGTCTAACGCGCTAGGCAAGTGTGCGCCTGCAATCGGGTAAAGAACCTTAAAGGTTACGCACCTGAGCTGAGCCCTGCTAACGGACGCGTCAGCCGCGCGCACGGAAGCCGGGGGCCCCAGGAAGACGAGGGGTGACCTTGGGGCCCCATTCTTTCCACCTCGCAGTTTCCTGCAATACCGACTTTACTTCCCCCCAGCTGCCTCCTGGCGCCTTCCCTTGCCCCCCTGATTCATTTTCTTGCCCTTTGCATTGATTGAACACGGATCACAGCCACGGGGCTTTCAGATGTGGTTGCCACGGCAGGCTGGGCAGCCGCTGGCGCTGGCAGCAGAGCAGCCGCCGCTGCTGTCAGATTGAGGACGGCTCTCACCCTGCTGTACAACCGGGCTTGGGCACTGTCTCGCACCCATCGTGGTCAACATATAACCTCACGCCACACCCCATACCCCGCATCCATGATGGCTGGTGACCCTCACGATCCTGCGTGCCACTACGTACTGCACCTATGTACTGCACCTGTGTACTGCACCTGCAACAATAGCCGCAGGATGGCTAGCAGGATGGCTGGCTGGGCTGGCTGGGCCGGCTGTCTGGCTGGCACCTGAGGATGGCTGCAATCCGTGTCGAGGAGGCGCTGGTCATGCTGCGGCAACAGCAAGCTAGCGCATGGCTTTGCCAACCCTATCCGCTTGAGCCTGCAGTCCTCTGGCAAGCAGCGCGTCAGTCTGCTGTGCAGGCACATTGACAGCACAGCGCATGACACAGCACGCAGCTCCGCTGGGGAGGCAAGGAGCTCAGCTTGCGCCAGGATCTACCTGCGCACATTCAATTTGACACGACACAGGCTTTGCTCGTGTCGCTGAAGCATTGAATGGTGTGACACACAAGCCTGCATTTGTAGCCAGCACAGCATTTACAGGTTGTCTACACAATGTGAAGTTCGCGCGCGGCATATCATATATACACAACGGGTTATGAAACGCGCCTTGCTGGGGACAATGACTCAATGGCCGCAGCCGGGCTTGGTCCCCAGGGTGGGGCGCCAACATTCTGTGAAGCTCAGTGTACAGTCCTACACAATCCGCGAGGCTTATATACAATAACAAGCAGGTTGCATAGGGTGCAGCGGACTGCTTCCAGCACTCGGAATGCCGCAAAACACTGGGGCTGGCGGGAGGGCTGTTTGAGTGAGTCAACGGGACGAGGAGGGGTCACCAGCCTGCCAGGCATGCTCTCTTGGAGCCGCAATGTACAGGGTGCAAACGGGAGGTGACTCGTCCAATCCCCACCTCAGCACGAGTTGGCGCCGTGGCCACATGTTCAAGACGAGGGACGTGTGGGCAAGGATTGCCCACGGCTTGTTCAACGGGAGCCGCCCTGTGGAGCCGGCCCAGAGCGCATGGGGCTGGGTGCAGCCTTGGGGGCAGCACCGCCACCCGCCCCGGGGGTGCACCTGCCACATGTGGCGGCGCAGAAGTTGCCGTCGAGCATCCACGATTCCTGGCACTTGCCGAACTGCAGGCAACAGAGAAGGAGCAGGGGGGCAGGGGGGATTGGGGGGGAAGGGGCCCTGCATCCATCCGCTGCATTGGCAGCAGCCTGCCTGTGCCAGCAGCAACTGCCTGTAGCAGCGGCGATTCGGGGCAGGGCTGCCTGTTCTAGCAAGAGAGGCCACACCATTTGTATTGTAAGGCGCACCATGCAGGCAGCCACACACCTGCTCCTGCTGCTTGCACGTGTACTGGCCAGGCGGCTTCCTGTCGGTGCAGCCGGCGGTGGCGGCCTGGAGGCAGCAGGTGGGGGGGAAGCGCGGCGCGGCGATGTCTCTGTGTTGCTCACGCAGCTCGCCGTGACACTGAAGTGAATGTGGCGAGGCGCTTCGCAGAGACAGGAACATGGCAGAGCAGCCACACATAACATTACAATTTAACTGAAAACAGGGATGCGCCAGGCGGGCGCATCCCTGCAGCTGCGCCTCACCTCGGGCGCGGGGGCAGGGGTGGGCAGGGTGACAGGCTGCGCCCTGGCCACAACCTCGGAGGTTGGTGCTGCTGCCGCTTCCATCGTGGGGGGTGCCGGGGCAACAGCGGAGGGCAGCACGGCGGCTGCAGGAGTGGGTGCAACAAGTCCGGCGGCCTCTGGAGTGGGCGGCAGTGCCGCAGCGGCGGCAGGGACAGCCGCTGCTGCCTCTGGCATGGGCGGCACGGGGGGGACAGCCGCTGCTGTCTCTGGCATGGGGGCGAGGGCTGGCAGGTGGAACGGGTGCATGGGGGAGCATGGAGGGAGAGGGAAGGCAAGGGTGAGCGGTGTGTGGCAGGGAGCTGTCACCGGGCGTCTTAGCTGGAAGCTGGACGTGCAGCAGTGAGCGGCCATGCAGCAGTGGGAGGCTGGATGCCTTGCGAGTGCTGTTTGGCCCTGCGCTGACCCCACTTTGGCCACCCCTACCTCCGGTGGCGGCCAGCGGCGGGCCAACCGCCTCCGGCACAGGAGCCATGAAAGCTTCAGCTGCCGGAGCCAGGGCGGCTGGCACGGAGGCTGGGATGCCAGCCAGGGTCTCTTGAGCAGGTGCTAGAACAGCGGGCAAGACCTCCTGCAGCTGCCGGCTGCGGCTGAAGGCGGCGTCACTGCGGCCAGAGGGGCCCAGGAACTCGGGCAGCAGGAAGGCGAGGGTGAGCAGAAGAGCGGCGGCGGCACCCGCCGCCGCAGCCGCCCGCTCACCACCGCGGCGTGGCGCTCTCATGTCGTGAGGAACCTTCTGCTCCTGCAGCTTGCTTCGCAAGGCCGCCCTGTGGCCTGGAGGGAGCAGGAGGGACAAACAAGGTAGGGTTTCTGCCATGGGGAAGTGTCGACAGTCGGACTGACGGAGCCGGCTTGCAAGTTGCCGCCAAGGACCGCACATGAGCCCTCCACTGTGCCAGTACCGCTCACCGATCGGGGACGAGCGTCGATGGGAGGCGCAGAGCTGGGAAATGATTGTGGCGCCGGTCCTTTCCACCCGCCGTTTCAACATTTCAGGGTGCAGCCCCGGGTGCCATTCACCCTCCTTGCTCGCCTTCCCGCCAATTGCACTGTGCAAACCACACATCGCAGCCATGGACGCCCAACAAGTGGTTGCCAAGCTGCAGGCTGTGGTGAAGGCAGGCCTCGCCGACCCTCTTGCGGTGCCCCTGGCGGGCAGCCTGGCGGGCCTGGTACTCTGTATCGGTCTGCTGTACTGGTGCGCAGCGGCAGGCGAGCGGCAGCAGAAGAAGGAGGCCGGTGGCACAGTTTTCGAGGGCGGCGTGCGGCGCTCCACCAGGTGAGCAACTGGGCTTGTTGGGGAGCCCTGGGTGTGGGCAAAGGAGCAAGAGGGCGCCTGACAGCTGGCTGTCCGTGCCTGTCGATCGCATTGCATGACGCCGCTCCGCTGGCCGGCTTCGCCGCTCGCAGGTCGCACAAGCAGCCAGAGCACTTCACCCCCGACGCGGCAACCCCCGCCAAGACCCCACGCGCCACGGTGAGCCGGCCGAGCGCCCTCGCAAAGGGCGACCGTTGGCCCGGCGGCTGGCAGCTGGCAGCCTCCTGTCGGCGCCAATTGACGTTGTTTTGAACTGGGAAGAAATTGCGCCAGGCGCCGCCTGGGTGCGCCCGCACTTGACGACCAGTCTGGGGCCGCCGCTGGGGCGTGGCCGCCGTGTGCTTTGTGTCGCCTCTGCCGCAGGCTGCCCACTGGCCTCTGCTTCACCCCACCCTCTGCAGCGCACCCCCAAGACTGCTCCCAAGGAGAAGGAGGCGGAAACAGTGACCCCCAAGCCCACCCGTGCGCGTGCCACGCGGTGCGTCATTGCACGACTGCCGCTGCACTGCGGGGGTGCGGTGGCCGGCGAGTGGCGTGTTGCACCTTCTCTCTCTCCCTTGGCATCGGCTGCTGCTGCGGGCTGCCTGTACGGCGGGTCAGATGTCGAAGCACGATCTGCAAATGCTGAGGATGGTGCATGTTGTATACACCCTCCTAAATGTGCACGTCAGCCCTGCCTTGAAGCTGAGCTGGCTATGCCTCCCCGCTATGGTGTATGTGAGCTGCAGGGCAGCTGCTGCCAAGACCCCTGCCACCGTGGAGCCCATGACCACGCGGACGCGGCGGGCCGCGGCCGCCAAGACCCCCGCCAAGTGAGGCCCAGGCAGCGGCGGGCCCCCTGTCGGCTTGCGGCATGGCTTGCGGCACGGGCAGCGCTCAGCTGTGGCGTGCCCGCCTGCTGGGGCACCCCACCTTCGGCTGCAGCGGAGTTGATTTCATGCCCTCGTAAACAGAAGCATCGACAACTTACAACACCGACAATAGTTTGGGGCTCTTTACTCGCCGCCGGCAGTGACGGAAGGGGTGCCGGCATGGGTGACTGACTGACCGACTAACACTTTATTGCCTGACCACACCCACGCCTGCTGTTGCTTGTCGGGTGCGCTCCCAGCACGCCATGCTTGCCTGCCCCCAGCGTTTGCGATTTTCTGGGTGCACAGCCCCACCCCGCAGCAATACCCGCCTGACCCATCAGCCTTCCATTGGACAGTGCATCACAAAAATTGTGCTTCGTGACTGCGCACTGCCCAGCACCACCCAACAACACCCTGCTTCCTTGCCGTACTGCCGCACCGCCCCACTTCCTAATTCCTCAATCCTCAGCTGCCACTCAACCCACCCGCCACACTGCCTTGGCCCCAGCTGCTCATGGTGCCACTTGCTTGGCGCCGCTTGGAACAGCTGGGGCGGTGCCTGGCAGGTTCATGCCATGCGTGTCCCTGCCGCCCCCTCTGCACAGTGCCTGTGCACCGAATGTTGTGCGCAGCACATGTGTAAGCCTTCGCATGCAGCGGACAGCTGGTATTCAACAGAGCGCAGCTTACAGGGCGCTTCCCAGACAACAGCGCAGGCTGGCTGACACCAGTGGGGAGCATGGCGTGCAGCATGCATGGCTTGCACCCAGGCCACATGCAGTGGCTGCCTCTCAGGCTCGCTGCTGCTTGCGGCGCATGCGGTAGATGTCGAGGCCGCCGCCGCCAAACCCGGCATCCGGAGCGCCGCCGGGGCCGCCAGCAGCAGGTGCTCCCTGCCCAGCGGCCCCGCCGTCATAGTGCTGCTGCTGCGGCGCCTGTTGGTTGTGATGCTGGTGGTGGTGCTGGTGGTGCCCCTCCCCCTCATAGTCGCTGTCGCTGCCGCTGTCATAATCCGCCACGCCGGCCTTGCGCTTCTGCCCCACCATGCCGCCGGCGCCGCCCGGGCCCCCGTAGCCGGCGCCGCCGGGTGGGCCGCCTGCGCCGCCGGGCGGCGGGCCGGCGCCGCCCGTCTCCGCCAGGCGGCGCTGCCGCCGGCGCTCCCGTGCGGCGGCAATCTCGTGGTTGACGATGCCGTCTGGGGAGAAGTCTGCTGCCAGGATGACCTGCACCACGCGCTCCACATCTGGGATGGGGCCGTCCACTGCACACAGAGCGGGGGAGAGCAGGGTGGGGGCTGCCAGGGATGGTTGAAGCGGAGCGGTGGCACCGGGAAGGAGGGGAAGAAGGAGGGGGTGAGGCCAGGGGTGACCAGCCGTGACCAGCCCTGGCTGCGGGCCAGGGGAAGCTGCATCAAGAGCAGGCAGCAGTGCTGAAGCAGCGGCAGCATGCGTCCCACCGCCTGCAGCCCCGCCGAACGTGCAACCCAGGCAGGCAGCTGGCCGGAGGCAGCGGCGGCTCACGCTTGTGCGGTGGCGGCAGCTGGCTCATCAGCTGCGCCAGCTCCCGGCTGAGCCGAATCGGTTCTGCTTCCCGCTGCGGCGAGCGCGGCGCGTGGCCGGCAGCGCGGCGCGGCGGCGACGCCGCGCGGTCGCTGTGCCGCCGCGGCTCCCGCTCCCGCTCCCGCTCGCGGTCCTTCTCCCGATCTGCGCCGCGCTCCCGCTCCCGGCGGCCGCTGTCGGGCTCCCGCGGCCGCGGCTCGCCGCCCTGCAGCCAAGGCCGGAAGTGGGCAGCAGCAAGCAGCAGCAGGAGGCAAGAGGTCAGGACGTCCAGTAAACAGTCAGGTGAGCTCCCTTTTGCTGGGAGGCCAGCAGGCAATAATGCACGCACTGCTGGGCTCCACCACTGCAGGTGAGCTCCTACACTGCTGTGCTGCATCCAGCTGCCCATTGCAACACCCGCTGGTGCGCACCACTCTACAAAAAGGCCGCCAAGCACCCCGCCCCCCGCACTCCCGCGTGCCCCACTCTGTTGACCTCGGCCTCATGTACCAACCTCAGCTCCCAGCCTCCCTCCTGCCCCCGCCCCGCCCCTGCACTTCAGCCCGCTCATACCTCAATGGCGGGCGCCTGCCCCAGCAGCCGCTCAAAGTGCAGGCGCTGCACATCCGAGGCGGGCCACAGCCCCAGCACTTGGTACTTGAGGAGCGCCAGGCGCAGCGCCTCGTGCTCCTGCTGGTGGAGGGCGTACAACATGCGGTGTGACATAAGCACGCTGCTTTTTGTGGTGTGTTGCTCGTTGAAACACACACCAGAACGCACACACACTGCACAGCACACACTGGCGCACCCACAGCCTGGAGCTGTCGCCGTCAACCGTGCCCGCTCCATGCACCTCGCCCCCAACCGCACCGTGACGCACCTGCTTGGGCGCCGCCACTGCCGGCTGCTTGCCGTCCAGCGCCGCCCCTGCAGCTGCGGCAGCAGCCGCCTCGCGTAGCGCCGCCGCCGCCTCCCGTCGCCGCTGCTCCACCGCTGCGGCCGCTGCCAGGGTGCCCACATCATATTCCAGCTCGACGTAGGCGTCCCACAGGGGCGCCGCCTCTTCGGGGGCTGTGGCGGTGAGCGCGCGCTCAAACAGGGCACGGGTGTTGGACACATCACCCAGGCCTGTGGGTGTGGGGAGGGGCCCAGGTGGGGGGCAGTCTGAGTGAGCTGGTGGGTGGACAGGCGGTTAGCGCATGCTCTTAGCGGTGAGAGAGCGCTATATGTAGGGCTGGGGTGGGACTGTATCCCGCCAGGCCTGCAAGCGGGGCCAGCAGGGGGACATTTTGGCTTGGGTCACGCATGCCACCCGGTTGCAACATGACACCCGCCCACCCGCTTGTCCCAGCAGTACCAGAGACTGCGCCAGCACTCGTCACCCACACACATACACCTTGCTCGCACACAAAGACACACACCAGCCAGCCGCTCAGCCCAGCCCGCTCACCCAGCAGGAACTGCGAGTATGCCAGCACCAGGCCCGCCTGCCCCAGGAAGCTCTTGAGGCCCAGCTCAAAGATGTTGCGGGGAATGGTCTCCTTGGCCTCGTGCCGCCACTCCATGAGCGCAGAGGCGGCATACGCCTGCCACCGCGTGCCCGGCCACTTGCGCGCGCGCATGAAGAGCTGCCAGGGGGGCGGCAGGGAGGGGCGGAGCAGGGGCAAGAGTGTGGGCCGGTGAGCTGAGGCAGGGAGGGAGCGCCACCGCATAAGCAGCAGGGTGCAGCATTGCAAGCAAGCGGCAGCAAGCAGCAGCAGGCAGCAGCAGCAGGTGTCAGTGAGCAGGCATAGCCACCCAGACCCCGTCGTGCTCCGGCCAGCAACGCCCTGCCCACAGGCCTCCACCCAGCCTGCCAGCTGCTCCTTGAACCACAAAACAACACGCGCTGGCTCACCTCGCATGTGCCTTAATATGCCTCGCAACCCGCGTTGAAGTAACGCAGGCCCATGGACACTGCAGGTGCTGAACCCAGGCCCATTCCAGCTGTCAAGAACCACCTCACTCCACCCATACGCTCGGTGAGGACACGCTGGTGGCTCACCTTGCGAGCCGCCATGATGCCCTCTGTGCGCCGTGCAAACCGCATGTACTGAATCCAGGCCAGCGTGCCGGCGTCCTCGCTGAGCTGGATGCCGCTGGCAGCCTGCTGCGCCTGCTGCTCATGTGCCACTGCAGCAGCGGCCGCCGCCTCCTGCTTCACCTCCGCGGCCTCCTGCTTCACGTGCTGCTGCTCCTGCTGCGCGGCCGCCGCCTCGCCGGCCGCTGCTGGCTGCTCCGCTCCTGCCGGCGCCTGCTGCGCACCGTCGGCAGGAGCAGCCGCCTCCGCTCCCTCCGCCGCGGCGCCTGCCTCATCCTCAACAGCCGCTGCCGCCGGCGCAGGCTCAGCCTTGGAATCTGCAGCAACAACGTTGGCAGCAGCGGCTGCAGGCGCCGAAGGCGCCGCCGCTGCTGCTGCTGCCGTCCCACCAGCCGAGGCGGCCGCCTCCTCTGGCGCCCTCAACCCTTCCACCAGCTCCTCGTACACCGCCTTGGCTGCCCCCACGTTGCCCAGGCTCTCCTGCAGGTCCGCCGCCGCAAAGTGCAGCACCAGGGCCGCCGGCAGCGCGCCCCGCCCCTTCTCCAGCACCGCCAGCGCGGCGGCGGGGCCGCCGCCGCCGCCCTGCTGGTGCCAGCGCGCAAACTCCAGCCACACATCAGGGTAGTGGAACAGCACCATGAGCGCCTGCTCAAAGGCCAGGGACACCCTGCACATGAGAACGAGGAGTGGGGATGGGCGCGGGGCGCATGGTGGCAGTGAGTGCAGTGCAGTGCAGCAGGGCGGGGAGCAGACACTGTTGGCAGTGGGCACTCGTGGGCAGAAGCGACGGTTGAGCGGAGCGGGGGAATTGGCTTGGGGAGCGCCGTGTGTGTGGTGCTTGCACGCGCCGCAGCTCAGCCCCCGCCGCCTCCCCCTGCTGACCTGGCGACGTAGGTTGCCTCATCCAGGTGCTGCGGGTTGCCCGCCTCCCACTCCAAGTACTCCCGCCACAGCCCCGCCTGCTGCTGCTGCGTGAAGCCGCCACGCCCGGGCGGCAGCGCCATCGCCTTTAGGTTCAGCTTGCCCAGCCAGCCCTCACGGTCGCGCAGCAGCCCGCGTGCTGCACACGGGTGGGCGGTGGGGCGTGGGAGGGGAGAGGAGCAGGGCACGTCGAGTGAGGCGGGAGCAGGCTGGTGTGGCTTGGTCAGAGGAGGCAGTACATGGCAAGAGCCAACAGAGGGGCAACTGGACTGCTGCTTGCCCAAGGCTGCCCTATGCAGCTGCGCGGCCAGCCAACATGCACGCAGCAGCACGCTCCTGCCTGCCCAGCACCGCACCACACTCGGCGCCCCCCCTCTCACTCACTCACCCGCTTGGTAGCGCGGCCGCCACTCGTCCAGCAGCCGCCGCGCCAGCTGCTTGTTGCTGCCCCCCATCTCAAAGCCCTCGTACCCCCGCCACAGCCCTTCCAGCTGGGGGGAGGGGACCAGCAGGGCACGCTGGTAGGCGCGACGCATCGCAGCCGCCTTGGCTGACTCCTCCTGCACTTGCAGCGATAGCAATGCACGGGTGCCGGAAGATGCAAGGACGTGAATGAACAGGGTGTGTGCTGTACTGTGTATGCACTATACTGTTTTGTAAGAGAGCCTGCAGAGGGCCGCATGATGGCAAGAAAGAAAAAAGGCCCAGCGGCAGTACCCATCGTGCAACGGCACCCACTGCTGCCCGCCCAGCACGACCCCCTGCCCCACCTGCCCCTCTAACGCCGCTCCAAACACTGCCGCATACTCGGGGCTGCCCTGGCGTGGCGCCTGCAGGGGAGGGGGGGACACAGGTGCCGGGAAAGTGTTACCCATCAGGCAGGCACCCCGCACCATACCAAGCCCCACCAGCCCCACCGCCCCAGCACACCCACAGCTGGCGACAGGCGAGCACGCTGTGCAGTCACTTGGCACGCCGTGCCAGCACGCACGCACACACACACACACACACACATACATACACTACCACCTGCAGGAATGCGATGTACTCGAGCCAGACGCCGCCGCAGGCAGAGTCCTGCCCCAGCCGGTCCAGAGTGAACTCATATGCCTGGGAGGGTGGGGCGGGGTGGGGGGCAAGCGTTGGTTCCGTGGAGGTGGGTGGGTTGGGTGAGCATGTGAGCAGGGTGGGACGGACGGCCTCAGCGGCAGAGAGGCCAGCAGTGCGGGGCAGGGGCACGGGCAGGGGGGGACCGCAGCTGGGGCGGACAGGAGAGGCAGACGAGTGAGGGCAGGTGGGGGGCCAGAGGGAAACCGGCGCCCATAGCTGTGCATGCTGCTGCACGTCCCGATGCTGTGCCGGCAGTAGCTGTGCGGCTGCCGTCGACACTGCTGGAAGGAGTAGCCCAGGGGGAGGGCACAGCGTGCAGCATGCAAAGCGCACCTGCCGGATCTCGGGCAGGCCCTCTGCGCCCCGCGGCTCATTCAGCTGCAGGCAGCGGTACAGCAGTGGCGGCGGCGCAGTGGGAACAGGGGCGTATAAGAGCAAGCTCGCTGCTTACAAATTCAGTGGTGCATGCATGTGTGCACCACCTGGCTGTCCCGCATTGCCTCAAGCTTGCCACAGCCTTTACAGGGCAAGCAAGGCAGCACAGCGGGCGGGCCAGCCAGCTTGACACCCTCTGGAGCATGTTGCCGCCAACCGCACACAGCCTGCCCCTTGTAGCCCTTGCCATCCACCACACTCCATTTCCCACTCGCCCGCTTGATGAAGTTGAGGTATGAGCGCCACAGGTCGACGCTGAGGCAGGTGAGCAGGCAGCGGGAGAACACGCTCTTGACGACCGCCTCGTCGGCGCAGCCCATCTGCTGGTCTGCATACTCTCTCCAGTACCCCGCCTGCGACAAACCGGTGTGTTTGCGTGTGTGTGTGTGCACGTTGACAGACTCCACAGCCGGCAGTGAGCAGCCCACACTAGGCCTGGCATGCCTGACTGAGCCTGTGTGTGTGTGTGTGTGTGTAGAGAAGCGGTGGCGGCAGCGGCGGCGGCGGCAGTGTTCGTGCTGTCACTTGCCCCACCGCTGCTTATCCCCACTCACGGCTGTCGGAAACTTGCTCAGCAGGTCCTCATACACCGCCGCCATGGCTTCGTTGCGCTCCTGCCCCCGCCGCGCCCGGTCCGCCTCGGACACCAGCCCCTCCCAGGCTTCCGCATCGTATGGGTCCTTTGCCACCCGCTTGCGCAGCTTTTCCACTCTCTCGACATTCATTTCTGCCTTTGCAGCTCAGAAAGCAGCACCGCTTCACATGCAGCGAGGCTGCAAGCTCCGTGCCCCCTGTCTGACAGCGATCTGGCAACCGGTGAGTCTGCAGCAGCGGCCGATGGCCGTTTGGTAAAGCCGCGGCGGGCGGAAGAAAGCCGGCCTTTCAGAGGTTGCAACCGGTTGTGTGCTGCGTCTCCCTGCTTTCTGGCGCTACCGGGTTGTTGTCGATCGCTCAGGAACATAGATCTGGCTATTATTCTAGCCATTTTTAGCTTGCGTGAAGGAGCGCCAGCCATGGCACTGTCGCGAGCAGGCAGCAGAGCCTTGCGGCAATTGCTGCTGTCCAGACAACACAACAACGCAGCTTCAGCGACACCGGGGATGTTAGAAGGTGAGTTTGGATGGCCAGGCCTGGGGCTTGTGGGAGAGTACGGGCGCTGGCGCCATCCACCGCTCGCCCTCCACCGCCTCGTGCGCTGCCAGGTGTTCACTTTCCTTTCTCCATCCCACAGTCCTGCCCGTATGCATAGCGAATCCTTCCCTACTCCTTCCACGTGCCTGCTGTGCATGTCAATGCACTGCCTTCCAGCGTGCTCTGCTTGCTTGCATTTCCCTTCCTCTCTCTCCCCGCAGTGTGTGCTATCGATCCCCTGCTCGTCCTCGAGCCAGAGCGGCTCAAGGCGGCAGTCGACAGCGCCAGCAGCAACCCGGAGGACCCTGCCTCGGTGCACCCCTGGGTGCCGCTCCAAGTGCCCTTCCGCCTGCTGGCGCAGCTGAATGCGGGGCGGCTGGAGCTGGCGGATCACGACGACCCAGGTGAGGCACGGGGTGCTGTGGGGATGGATGCAGGGGCTGGGGTGCAGGAGGAATGGGATGATGGGATGCAGGGGCTGGGGGAGCAGGGGGAATGGGATGCAGGGGCTGGGGAAGTAGGGCGGCCGGGAGGCAGGCTGCAGAGTGCCATCAGTGTGCCCGCGCACACAGGCGGCAGGGCTGCGGCGCAGCTCAGCTGTCGCGTGGGGGCAAAAAGCAGGCTGCAGGGCGCCCTAGGGTGCATGGGGGCAGCAATTTTGTTGCAACGCTGTGCCTCGCTGGGCTGTAGCGGAGCATTGGGGCATTGGGGCCCGACGTGGGACCCGCCGCGTCGCCCTGCCTGCCCACCCCTGCTCCCCCTGCACTGCGCCCCTGCACCGCAGGCAACCACTGGCGGTTTGGCCAGCAGGGGGAGCTGTTCCAATACAAGTTTGTGGGGCGCCACGCCGTGCACTCCGGCTTCACCTCCCTTATCATCCAACACGAGCTGGCCGCCATCCTGGACGCGCCGCCAGCACAGCGGCCCAGCCGCAAGCAGGTGGCCGCCGGGCTGGAGGGCGGCCGCAGTTGGCTGGCCTTCATGCAGCATGTGCGCGGCAGCAGCGGCGAGGGGCTGTGGCCCACACCAGAGCTGCCCTTCCTGTTTGCTGGTGAGCGGGAGGGCAAGGGCTGGGCAGCGAGCGGCGGGGCTGAGCGCGGCTGGCCGCTCGGGGGCGCTGTGCCGCTCGGGTTTCTTGCAGCGTGCAGCACAGTCCTCCTCTCGCTTGGCCTGCACCCCGCCGGCCCTGCTCCCTCCCAACCTGTGTTCGCCCTTCTCCCTGCGGTTTTCACCCCTCATGTCGTCACCGCGCCCCCGCCCATGCCGCTGCAGGCAAGGCGATTGACTGCGCCAGCGTCGGGGTGTACACGCTCGGGGAGGGCAGCGAGATGAAGGGCCTGCAGCTGTCTAGCGAGTATGAGACGCCTGGGGCAGACTGAGCGGCGCTGGTACGAGGGGTGCACAAGCAAACGATTGGGCGGGTGGCAGCATGCCCCGATGTGTACCAGCCGGCGTGTGCAGCAGAGGTTTGGCTGCGCACGCCATCGCCCCTGCCTCCTTGTCGTGGCAATTCCTTGCAACATGTTGGTGACCAGCCCCGGCCCTCCTCACCCTTTGTAATTTTGTGATTGAACCCTACCATGTGCCAGGCGCATGCGCGCATGGTACACCGGTGCTGGTACACACTTATCCCCCATGTAAGCCTCCCCCCTGCTCTCCCAGCGCATTTCCGCCGTTGCCGTTCCTCAGGATTGTGTCCCACCCCATCACTAACTGCACAGCCCCTCCGCCCTCTGCAAGCTCGCGTTTTGAGGCCAACAGCCCCAGCACCATGGCCGCCAAGTTCGCCCTCTGCGCCTGTGCGCTGCTCCTGGCCGCCCAGAGCGCCACCGCCCACACGTGAGCCTCGGTGCCCTCTACAGAGCAGCCGGGCCTGTAGAGGCATGCGCCCGGTTGAAGGGGCGCCGTAGCATGTGCTCGTTTTGCGCCCTAGATCTTCGCATGTGCGCGGTGTATTGAAGCGGGATCGAGTCCTGGCAGGCCGGGTGGGTGCGGCCCCGTGGGTAGCGCTATGGGTGGCTCCGCCGATCTGCCCCCCGCCCGGCCGCCGCCGCGTTGCCCTGCCGCATTTCCCCCTGCTGCTTCTGCCCCACCTCACAGCGTGCTGCACCTTGCTTTCAACTCTTTGTCTTCGCCTCCATCCTGTGTCCCCCACACAGTTACTTCAAGTCTGAGATGGTTCCCTTTGGCGACCAGGCGCCTGATGCCCCCGACGCCTCGGCCCTCCTGGACTTTTACACACATGACGACCAGCTGCACTGGAAGGTGGGCAGCAACCTTGGGTGGGCGGTGCTGCATCGTTCCTCACACCCCCCCCCTAGATTGTCGGCGGTGCACTGCTGTTACTGGGGCAGCAGGTGGCCTCCGGAGGGAACCCAGGCAGGTGGCCTGCCCCCTCTTGCTCTGATCACCTGCTCTCTCATTCGCCCGCCTGGCCTCACTCCTGCCCTCCTGCCCCCCCAATGTCCCCTGCAGCTGAATGTGACCAACGTGGCAGATGCGGCCTCTGCCCGCATCATGTTTGGCAACCCAGAGATCGCTGCCGAGACGGTGGCAACTGTCTACGAGTGGGCCACCCCTTTCAACGGCACCGCCGCTCTGCAGGGTGCGTGGGGCGGGGGTGTAGTGTGGGGTGGGGTGGGGTGGGGGATGTCAGGCTTGGGGGCAGCCTGCCTGCTTCCCTTGCTGCAGGAAGGCAGCTGCAACTGCCTGGCTGCCTGGCTGCCCGCGCCTGCTCCTGTAAACCTGCCGGGTGGGATGTAGCGAAAACGTACCGCTGCTCCCCTGCTACAACCCCTTGCCCGCCCGCCCTGCCCCGGCTGCCTGCTCCCCCCTGCTTCCACACTGCCCCTACGTGCGTCCAACATCTGCCTCAACCCTCGTGCTGTGCTCTCCACGCCCTCCCCCCCTGCAGGCGTGTTCAACATGACTGACGCTGCCCCTGAGTACCCGTGGACCGCCAAGGGCCTCGCAGCCAACGGCGGCCTGAGTGAGCACTTGGGAGAGCCATGCATGAGAGCGCAGCAGAGCAGGGGGCATGCAGGAGGGAGGGCAGGCCGCCCCAAGCCATTCATACCTGCCCACTCCCGCCCACCAGCAGGGCTGCCTAGCTCGCTGCCCACCCCATTGACCCTCCCTCACCACCACCCGCCTTGCCCGTGACCCCCTGCACCCCCTGGTGCAGAGCTCCTGTGGGCGGTGGTCACAAACCCGGATGACTACCGCAACGTCATCCTCTCCGCCCCCCTGGCACACTACATCCCCGGCGGCGGCCACTGAGCGCCCCACACTGCCCGCCCCCCTGGCTGAGGCGCTACATGTTCCCCCGGCAAGCACAGCATTGCACCTCCAGCCGGTACCCCGGCTGCGTGACGCCGTCCAATGGCATGCGGCCGTGCAGCCAGGGCAGGGCAGGCCATCGTGCCGCCAACCCTTGCAACGCAATGCACCTGCACTGCACCTCCCACTCTTTATCTGCTTCGTATCGGCGCCAGAGCGCGGTGCCTGTGCCAGTCAGTCTATAGCTGTCACTCGTCAACACTGCGTCCTGCTCCCTGCTCCTCATTTCATCGCACATCTGTCCACTGAGGGCTACCCGCCACCCCTACCCACCTTGTTGGCGCGCCCTGTCTCCAGCCCCCCACCTCCAACCTCCACCTCCCTCCCACCCCCTGCAATCCTCAGGTTCAGTCTCTCTGACCTTCGGCTCAGTGCTGAAACACACTTGTTTTCTCTCCCCCCGACTCATCCCCATTCTTGTTTTTCAAGACTGTGCTGCACCCACCCAGCAGTACGTTCCCTACTTAAGGTGCCCCAGTAACATGTCCTCCTTGCGTTGAGAGCAGTGCTAACCATGATGCCCGTGAGAACCGTTTCACGCGACCACTCAACCGAGAGACATGACACAGCAAGGTGGGGGCGGGTGGAGTGCTGCTGTAAGTGCAGGCTGTCGCCGGCTGCCCCATGCATGCCATCAAGACCAGCCCGTTCAACCGAGATGTTAGGTTGTATAAACTATTAGGGGCCTGAAACGGGCAAGTATGGAGCCCGGCCTGCCCCCCCCCCCCCTCTGCCTGCAAATTCGCAATGCGGGCAAATTTATCCAGGAGCGCAGCATGCAGCCAGCGCGGTACCCGTCGGGCGGGCAGCGTAAATTCAAAGCCGTGGGGGCTGGCTTGATGAGATGTACAGCCTAATGTTAAGGGATTGCAAATCAGGGTGTAGTTTCTGAAGGCTTGCTGGCAATGGCACCATGAGGAGACTGTACCGCAGACCGCACCCCTGGCGCCAGCGCGGCGGATCATCATCCTACTCGGCAGGGCAGGTGTCGCCTGCAAGAGTAGCTTGCTCGGGCACCTGATCTGGTGACCGCCCCCCCTAGATCTGCATTGCACGAGGTAACGCGGCGTTCCGCTCAGGACTCGGGGAACCATGCCCGCAATTACCGTGCTCGCCCAGACCGCTGGCGCGCCAACTGGCAGTCGCTGCAACCGTCGCTTCACGACCATGTCGGCACCTGTAGCAGCTTGCAAGTCCGGCACAGCAGCCCGGCTGCCTTCCTGCCCACCGGCCGCCCAGCAAATCGTGGCGGGACTGGCGGCGGCAGGTGCGGGGCCCATTCCTGCTGCCTGCTATCTTGCTGATGATAAGCCCACTTGGCATGTCTGGTGCTTTCCTTGTGAATTTCATCATTGATGAGCCCGCTGCAGCTGTTGGGCCACTCAGACGTCCCATGCCCAAGTGTGCCCACCCACCCCCGTGCCCGCTTCACTTTGCCACTGATACCTGCATCCCCTAATGCTCACCCTGCCTGCCTGCCATCCCATCCGGTGCCCCCCTCCCGTCTGTTTTACACTCCACCACACATAATCATCCATCCTCACATACCATGCAGCCCTGCTGATGACGCCGCCGGCGCTGGCTGACGCCCCGCCGCCGCCCCCCAGCAGCAGCAGCGGGAGCACGCTGACGCTTACTTACGCGCCGGCCAGTTTCAAGGCGGCGATGGAGCAGCGGGACGAGGCCATGGCCATGAAGTGCGTCCAGATGTTTGACTGCGATGGAGATCGCCGTGAGTATGCCAAGAAGCAGTACGCCGACTTTGTGGCTCGCGGCGGCCCGGAGCGCAAGCGCAGCAGTGACAGCGTGGCAGCGCCGGCGAACCCGGCAGATAGCAGCCAGTAGGCCAGAGGCCCCGCTGATGTTGAGCCGAGATCCCTGTATATTGGGGGGCTGTATGCTTTGGAACTTATCATGTGTACCAATGATTGTGTAATTTGCGAGGGCACTGGGGAACCTGAGCGCCGTGGGATGGCGGCAGGCACGCCGCGAGTGGCGGCGGACATGGTTTTGCCTTCAGCGCATGCATGCGCACGAAGGACATTCCTATTACTTTCCCATGAGATTTATAACTCCCACCTGCCACCAGCAACACTCGCAGGCCGGCTACAAGCGAGCACCCGCGGCTTTTTGTTCGCCGTCAACTCGTGCAGCCCTCGGACGATAATTCTATAGAGAATACAACTGAAGGCAACGCCGGCGCTGTGCCGGTTGGGCCGATGGCTTGGGGCGAGCAGCGGCAGCAGCGGCGTCGCGGCGGCAACGAGGACAGCTGCGAGGATGTGCCGCTGAGGGGCGCGTGGGAGCTGCTAGATCGCGATGCAGGCGGTGCGACACGCGCCCGGCAAAGAGAGCGGCTGGCAGCGGGGCGCCCGCTGCTGCAGCCGCCTGCCGCCAGTGGCGACAGCAGACCCCGCAGGCAGCCGAGCCTGGCGGGCCCCAGCGTGCCGCCCCGGTTCGCATCCATGACGGCCGCGGCGCTGGGTGCAGGCGGCGCCAAGTGCAGCGTGGATGGTCTGCAGGCGGTGCCTGCGGGCGTCATAGAAGGTGGGGCACTTGTGCTGCCGTGCTCGCCTGCCTCACGCTCCGTTGCTGCTCCCAGGCTTGGCGCAGGCTGCAGGGCCCCGCTGCTCCTGTCCATTGCAGCCTGCCTGACTGCCTGCATCGCTCCCCTGCTGCAAGTCCTCCCCGGATGGCCCCTGCCCTGCACTTGTGCTGCTCTTGCGCCGCGCATTCCACAGTGCTGTGTCCGTCTGCTGTGCTTCCCCAGCCCACGCCCTGATTTGGCGTTGTCCCAATCTTCGCCCCAACCTGGCTGGCCGTGGGGTCTGGTGCTGTCCACATAACAACAGAAGACTGCGTGGCATTCCAGTTTGAGCCAACGTTGCTAGCCTGCCTCCTTTTGCCTTGTGCCACCACCTGTGCTCAACCCCTACCCCTTTATCGCTGTTGCCCCTACCCTGCGCCAGGCGCGCGGCAGAAGCAGTATGGCTGGGATGCGCGGCAGGGGCGGCTGCGTGCGCTGGAGCCGGAGGACTGGGAGGAGGGGGAGGAGACGGCACGCACGCTGCGGGAGCGGCTGCGCCGCGCTGCGCACGACCTGCGCTCCTCCTTCTTCCCGCAGGCCGACGAGGTGTCGCCCGGTAAGGGGGGCGGGGTTTGTGTGTGTGTGTGTGTGTGTGTGTGTGTGTGTGTGGCATGCCAGCAGCAGATGAGGGGAGGGGCAGGGGCGGAGGGGAGGTCTCAACGGGCATGTCCCAGCCGTGCCCTCACTCACCTTTTTCCCAACAGCTCCCGGCAGGATCCACCCTGCACATGTCCCCTCGCCCTTCACCCTGCATTTCACCTTGTGCATTGATGCATTCCTTCCTCTTTGCCTCACCTGCCCCCTGTGCCTTGCCCCTCCTCCCCCCTCCGGCCCTCCAGACTACTGGGACTACTGCAAGTACCGCGCCTTCCACCGCTTCTTCTCCTCCATGTCATCCATCTTTGCGACTCAGGTGCGATTGGGGGGTGCAAGGCATGGGGCATGGGGCAGGGGTTTTGGGAGGGCACAGGATGGAGCGGGCTCAGGGCGTCATGTGCCAGCATTCTACAGATGTATCATGTGCACGCATGTTCGGCACACGTCACATGCCTGCCTGCCAACCTGCTGCCTGCCTCAACCCGCCCCAACCCGCCTTACCATGTTGATTGTTCCCTTGCCTCTGTCCGCCCGCCCGCCCGCCCGCAGTCGCTGCTGCAAGCTGTGGGCGTGGGCGCCAAGCGCAGCCTGCCCGCCGCCGCCACCATCAACTGGGTGCTCAAGGACGGGCTGGGCCGGCTGGGGCGCCTCACGGTGGCCACCCGGTTTGGGGAGTCGTTTGACTCTGATCTCAAGCGCTTCAGATACACCACCTCCGTCATCTACGCACTCAGCCTCAGGTGCTGTGGGTGTGGTGGGAGGCTGCGGTGGGGGCCGGGACAGGAAGGATGTCTGTGGGTGCGGTGGGAGGGCCAGAAGGGGGTGTGGTTGGGGGTCGGGACAGGCCGGGACAGGAAGGGCGGGGGTCGTGGAGCGTTGGGGGCGCGGCGGCGGGCGGGCGGGCGGGTGGCCAGCGAGGCATCTGGCAGCCAGCGTCTGTCTGCCAGCATGTGTGTTCGCGGCTGCAGATGATGCCCCAGTCCCCCACAGATCACCGTCGTCTGACGTTGCCCTCCACCCATCATCTGCATCTGCCCGCCTGTTTGTGCAGCCTGGAGTTCCTCACCCCCCTGGCCCCCCAGCACTTTTTGCTCATGGCCAGCCTGGCAAATGTGGGGAAGAGCATCGGTGAGTGAGAGGGGAGGGGCTATGGCGGCTGGCTCAGAAGGGGCCCAGAAGGGAGGAGTGGTGGTGCGAGGGGATAGGCATGTGTGCATGCAAACGCGGAAAGGGAGCTGTTGGCAAGGGGTGGCGCGATTGTGGAGCCTGCCTCGCCGCTGACTGGCCGCCCACCTGCCTGCCCCGCACCCCCCCTGCTCTCCCCCCCCGCTGCCTCACCCGCCCCCCATCGCCGCGCCCTCCCCCGCACAGGCCTCACCACCTTCATCGCCACGCAGCCTGCCTTCCACCGCTCCTTCTGCCTGAGGGAGAACATCGCCGACATCAGCGCCAAGACGCAGGTAGGGGCTCAGCCTCCAGCTCACGTGTGGGTTGGTTGTAAGGTCATCGTCTGCCGGAGACTTTTGTGGACGCATTGTCGACAGCAGCGCCAAGGCGCAGGTAAGGTCCAGTCATTTATGATGTGCACCTCAGGTTGGAGGTTCTTCATGGTACATCCGTCTTATTAAGAGAACAGGTTTCCGACAGCAGCGCCAAGACGCAGGTTAGGGGCTCGGCCTCCAGCACAGGTTGGAATGCATGCATGCATGGCACAGCCCTCTCCTGCTGCCTGAGAGGACACATCACCGCCACCAGCGCCCACACTCCTGGCCCGTGGCTAGGCAGGTGCTGACAAGCAAGTAGCTGTGGTGGTGCGGGCGGCGTTCCTCTCAACCAGGCTTATACGCGTGTGTGGCGGGTTGGCTCAGAAGTGTGGCTCACACCTCACCTCTCCACCCCTCTGCCCTGGCTGCCCCCCATCCCATCCCGCCCCTTCCTGTGTGCAACAGGCCCAGCAGATGGTGCTGGACAACCTTGGGCTGGCCACTGCAGTGGGACTCACATACTTGTGCAGGCACACAGGTGAGTGGGAGAAGCGGTGGTGGTGCCGCCAGCGGGAGGGGTGCCGCTGCTGGGGTGGGTGAGGCAGGGTGTGCCGGCCTGGCTGCAGCCTTGGGGCTCACACACAAGGGCAGGCACGGGGGCGCTTGAGGGTTGGCAGGCAGGGGCGCTGCAGGGGTGGCGGCTGGGGTGTGGGCCTTGCGAGCGGGAGTAGGCATGGCCTGCCTGCCCCTGCTGCGCCTGCGCCTGCCTGCTGCTCTGCCTGCTGCCTGCTTCTCCTGCTGCTTCCCGTCGCACCTCCTGCCTGACCCTGCTGCCCCTGCTGCCTGCTGCCCTCCGCCCTCCCGCGCCACCGCCCACCACCCACCCCCCGCCTGTCCGCAGAGGCAAGCCGGCGCGCGCTGCCGCTGGCCATGTTCCCCCTGCTGGCCTGCGGCGACCTGTGGGCGATCTACAGCGAGCTGCGCTCCATCCACCTGCGCACGCTGAACAAGGAGCGGGCTGAGATCATTGCGCAGCACTGGATGCAGGAGGGGCGGGTGCCCACGCCGCGCCAGGTGGGGGCCGCAGGCTGCAGGTTGGGGAAGGCAGGGAGGGGGGGGGATGCATCGGGGTGGCGAGGATGTCTGACGGGGTGCAAAGGCGATGCTCAGGTGCAGGCCCAGGGGCAGGGCATCAAGGCTGTATGCACCGGCCCCCCCTTTTTTGTTGGTGTTTCGTGCAAGCGCTGGCCTCGGCTCGCCGCCGCACGTTGGGCTGCCTGCCCTCGTGCCTTGCCCGCCCGCCCGCCCGCCTTCCCGCCTGCCTCCCTGCCCTGCCCACACACATGCCCTGCCTCCCAGTCTGCCGCCCTCCCACCTGCCCGCGCTGCACCGCCCCTTCACCCCGCAGGTCAGCCAGGAGGAGCGCTTTGTGCTGCCGCCCCACATCGAAGGTGGGTGTGTGGCAGGGCCGGCCTTTGGGCCTGTGTGGGGCAGAGGGGCCTCCAGACCTGAGAGAGAGACGCACGGCGCAAGAGCCGTCGTCAGCCCTGTGGCACGCTAGGGGCAGAGGCAAGCTGGGCCGGCGGGGGAAGCCGGTGGTCGCGAATGTTGAACGTTCTTGTGCCTATGCTCACCTCCTCCTCACCCTGCTCACAAACGCCTGCCCCCCACCTGCGCTGCTGCAGTGGGGCGCATGCCGCTCCACATATGTGCGCTGGACCGGGCGGTGCGCAGCCGGCAGGACTTGGAGCTGCTGGAGCAGCAGCGCGGGTGCGGGAGGCGGGGCCAGGGGGGCACCTGGATCAGTGCAGGCCGGTGCCTGGGCGGGTTTGTGGGGCTGCTGGGTGAGGGCTCTGAGGTTCCGGTACTCTCAGCGCAGCAGCGCTTGTTTTGTCACACAGCAGCAAGGTGTGGCTGACCTACCTCAGCTGCTGAGCGGGTGCCGGGGCAACGGCTGGGTGCATGCCAGGCGGGGTTGGCTTGGGCAGCTGGGGCACAGAGGGGCACATGGAAGCAGGTGTCGGTGCTGTGCGGCGTGCACAGCATGCAACGCGTGCTGCCCTGATCAGCCTGGCCTGGCTCACACGCTGCCTGCCCCCTGTGTTGTGGTGTGGCTGCAGCGACGATCGGTACTTCCTGACGTTTAGCGCCCCAGGAGAGCCAAGCAGCAGCAGTCCTAGCAGCAGCAGTGCTGGCAGTGCTAGCGGCAGCAGCATTGCTAGCAGCAGCAGCAGCAGCAGCGGCGGCCGATTGCGAGGCGAGCGGTGGCAGGGCCTGAAGCCGCCCCCCTCGCCGTGGCGGTGCGCGGCCAACGCCGGCAGCGTGCGCGTATGCTTGCGGTGCGTGGCGCCGGCCTGCGGAGCTGACTGCCCTCTGCCTGCTTGCCTGCACTTTGCCACCTGACAAACCTTTCTGCTGTGCCCGCCTGCACTCATGCTCGACCCAACCCCTCATGCCTGCCCGCGTGCAACATGCTATCCGGCATGCTCATCGCTCCTCAGATCAGCTCCAGGCATGCGGCCTCTAACCGCATGTGGTGCCCTGGCTGACCACTCGCTGCTGCTGCCCCCCATGCTGCCCATGCTGCCCCCATGCTGGCCCCCATGCTGCAGGCAGGACGCAGTGGAGCGGGACATAGTGCAGGCGGTGCTGCAGGCGGCATACCTGCGCCAGCTGCTTGGCGTGCCGCCTGCCGGCACTAACCACCCCCTGGCAGCGGCTGCAGCCAGCAGCGGTGCCGCCAGCAGCAGGGGCATCGGCAGCAGCAGCGGCGAGGTGGATGTTGGGCAGGCGGTGGCAGAGAGCGCTGCCAAGGCGCGCAGCAGCTTGAAGCCGTTCATTGCAGAGGTGCGCCGGGGGGCTGGGAGGTGGGAGCAAGGCGGGAGGGCTGGGGGCCTGGGAGACGTGCCATCTGCATGACGACGGAATGCAGGGCATGTTGGGGGGGCAGACTTGTGAGCTTTGCAGTGTAATCCCCGCTCCCAGTGGCCCCTCTTGTGGGGCCCGAGCACGCACCAACCACCCTCTCCTGCTTGCCCGCCTGCAGCTTTTAGAGCACGGCTGGCAGCTTTCGCCCTTCATGCTGAGCAGCACGGAGAAGCGGCGATACCTGCAGCTTTGAGAGAACGAGAGAGCAGTCAGGACCATCCAACTATGACTGGCTGAGCTGGCAACGCCTGTGCTGTTGTCTGCTGCGGCACACGGACAGGCTGCCTGCTGTGCAGCCGCATGCAGGTGTACACCTAGAGCAGCCCTCCCCTCCCCCACACCCACCCCATAGTGCCACCGACCCCAAATTCTATCAATCTGATCTGCAAGTGCGCTCCTGACACCAATTTTCCCCACAGATGACGATGACACCTGCCGGAGCACCGCCCTGTTACTGCATGCCAGCTGCCCACGTAGCATGTGCTCCACCATCTAACAGCACTGGAAGTATGTTTGTATTGCCAGAACCGGTATCAGTCGCCTGTCAGTTTGAGCAGGCGGGGTAGCAAAGTGCTGCCCTCCATTCTGCAGCATGCGCAGCTGGCGCTGCATGACTGCTACTTTCGTGCGCTGCCTGCCAGCTCAGCAACAGCCTGTACCTTTCTGGCCCTGTATGGAGAGCGAGCTTCCAGATGAGCTGGCAGGCCTGTTGCTGGCCACTCAAGGAAGAGGTCACAGATGGGGAAGCGAGCGGGCAACAAATCAAATGAAATGAACACGAGGGTGGGAGGGCGGAATATGCAAGCATACATAAGAGAACAAGGGTGGGGTGACAGGCATGAGGCCCATTGGGGCGGTGGCGTGAGAGCTAGGCAGGTGCACAGGCACGCTGCACTCTGAGTGATGTTGGTACAGGAGGCTGATACTGCCGTGGTCATGGTACACAGTCGTTTCCGCTGGCAGTCTGGCAAGGCAGCCAATGCGCCTTGCTTGCCGATCAACCGGGTTGGCCGCCGATCCGCCGCCCCACCAGCGGCGCACGCTCGTCCTCCTCGTCGGCGTTACCGCCGCTGCCGCCAGCCAGCCCCCCAACCTCTGCTAGCTCGAGCTGCCGCTGCCCGCTGCCGCTGCCATTGGTCAGGCTGGGCTGCCGCCGCACCACCCGCCGTGCCTGCTGCTGCGGTAGCAGCAAAGGCGCCCCTGCGCCTGCCCCTGCCCCTGCCCCTCCTGCCGACGCCTCTGCTATATCACTCTGCTTCGCCTTCAGCTCTCCTCCCACGCTGACGCTCTCACCGCTGCGCCCGCCACCTCCAGAGCTGTTGCGCTGCTCGTCGAACAGTATGAGGAGGCTGGAGGCGCAGACCAGGGCGGCCCCCAGCAGGGTGAGGGGCGAGGGGCGGTGGTGGAACAGCGCCAGGTCGGCCAGCAGGCCCCACACAACTGCGGGCCCGGGGGGCGGGCGGGGGAGGGCAGATTGTTTAGGAGGGCAAGGACGGGTGGATGCGTAAGCAGCAGACTTGGCTTGAACAGCAGGCCCACACTTTCTACTTGCATAGTAACGAGCGAACGCGGCTATGGCACACAGGTTGGGTGTGCACTGCGCCCGCCTATGCTTCTTGACCACAGCCCGGCAACCACCCACTCTCCCAGCCAGCCCTGCCATCCAGGCCTGCCCACCTGCCATGTAGCTCATTGCGATTGTTGGCGCCGCCTTGCTCAGCTTGAGCGCCGTGGTGTTGAGCAGCTGCACCCCGCACCCCAGCAGCCCCGCGCCTGCCAGCAGCGCCCAGGCGGCCGCCGAGGGCGGCACCTGAAACTGGTGCGGCAGCAGGGCGCAGAAGGCGCCGCTGCCTGCTGTGCTCACGGCTGCCATGGCCCAGATGATAGAGCCTGTTTGCTCCGTGCTGCCCAGGGAGCGGATGCACAGCTTGGCGGCGGCAGAGAAGGCGGCCTGCAGGGGGCCAGCGGGCAGGGGGTGTTGAGGAGGGGCAAGCGGGAAGGGAGGTGAGGGTGTTGAGAGCGCAGGTGCGGAGCGGCAATGCAGAAAGGGGGGTTGGGGCAGGTGCTGAGAGGGCAGGGCGCAGCGCACAAGCGTGGGCGAACATGAGTAGTACATGCAGGCAGGCAGGCAGGCATAACAGCAGGTTTCACTCTGCAGAGCCTGCTATAGCTGCATCCCACCCATCCACTAGGGTGCTCACCCACCCACAGCAAACCCACCTGCGCTACCGCGACGCCCACGCCCAGCATGCTCAGCGGCTCGACGCTGCTTCCAAACAGGAAAGTCGGCTGCGCCACCAGCACCACTCCACCCAGGCACAGCGGCATGGCCAGCAGCACGCCCTTGGTTGCCGGCTCTCCCAGCACCAGGGGTGCGGCGGCGGCCACAAAGACCGGGGCCAGGAAGGTGAGGACCGCCACGTCAGCGAGCGGCAGCAGGGTGACTGCAGAGTACAGGCTGGCGATAGCCCCTAGCCCCAGGCAGCCGCGCAGTAGCAGCAGCCAGCGCCTGCGGGGGGTGCAGGAGGCAGGGGGTGGGCGGGGGCGGGGGTGGGAGCAAGCAAGTGCTGGTGGAGTGTCCGTTGGCATGCGGTCCAACCGCCCGATGCCGGCACCGCCGTCACAGCTGCCACCGCACCTGGCGCTGCGCCACGGCCACAGCGCCTGATCGCCCTGCCTGGCCAGCATGCCGGTCGACATCGCCAGCAGGACCAAGGAGCGTGCCAGCACAATTTCAAACACCGGCAAGCCCAACTGCAGCCGTGGAACAAGGAACCAATGGTGGAGACGGAGGGCTGGGCAGGCGGGCGGGCGGGCGGCGGCGGCGGCGGCCACTGAGGTGGCAGGGTCGCGGCAGTCCAGGGCTTGTTCCGATCACACCGGAGACCCGTCGCGACACTCATACACAGGCCGGATCTCACCTGCCCTGCGAGCTTGGCCACAATCGCCATGGCAGAGACACAAAGCGTGCTTCCCAGCTGCAGCAGCAAGCCCGCGATTGCGGGCCTCTCGAAGAGGGCCCGCATGTCGGATAAATCGGCAACATAGGCCTCCGGGCGGAGTCAGAAGGGGACCTGAGGGCAAGGTGCTGGCGCCAGCGCATCAGGGCCGCCACGCCCGCTGGGATGCCCTCCCACCAGCAGATGCTGCAGCAGTGACGTTATCGATCGTTGCAGGACGTGACACTCGTTGAGGATTTATTTTGATGCAATGATAAAAAGCGCATAGCGTATCATGAGGTGCTACTGAGCTCCCACCAGCGGCGCCCGCTCTTCCGAACCTTCTTCAGAGGGCCCCCTGCCACCTGGCTGGCCTGCTGCTGCCCACTGGCGGCGCTGCTGTCGATCCGCAGGGCTGCCCCACACCCCATTCGACGCTGATGTGGCGGGGTGCTGTTGCATTTCCAGCCCCACGTGCTGGCTGCGGCCGCCAGCGCCGGCGGTTTGCTGCTGTGGTGTGACGTCCGCACCCGAGGAGGAAACAGGGCCGCTGTGCTTCACCTTGAGATCATCCGACTGACTCTGGCTGTCATGAGCTTGCAAGTGGGTGCTGTCGCTGGCACTTTTAGAGCTGCTCATGTTGGTGCCTCTTTTGCGCCCCTCCATCACAGCAACGAGGAGGCTGGCGGCGCAGACCAGGGCGGCCCCCAGCAGGGTGAGGGGCGAGGGGCGGTGGTGGAACAGCGCCAGGTCGGCCAGCAGGCCCCACACAACTGCGGGCAGGGGGGAGGGGGCGAGGGAGCAGGGAGGCGAAGTCGTGGCAGGGAGCGGAGGGCTTGGAGGAAACGAGTGGTTGGCAGCGCAGGAAACCATCAGGAGTGGGGGCACGCACTGGATACGTGTGTGGCGGCGGCCGCTGCAGACGTGGCAGCGGTGGCACGCAGCAGCCGCTTCAAAGCCAGGCCAGGCCCCTAATGACCCCCCTGCCCCGGGCTGCCCAGGTGCCAGCCCCCACCCGCACTCGCATGCCTCACCGCAGGATGTACTCACGCTGGCAATACGAAATCAGGATGAGGGGCATCACGGGGCACAGCTTGAGTGCCAGCGTTGACAGCACCTGCACCACGCACGCCAGCCCGCCCGCCGCCGCCAGCAGTGCCCACACGTGGGGGTCGGCGGGAAGAGCAAAGTGGTGCGGCAGCACCGCACAGAGCAGCGCTGCACCGATGGACGACACAGCCGCCATGGAGAAGACGATGCTGGCCAGCGGCTCCGTCTTGCCCAGGTCACGCACCGTCAGCTTGGCGCCGGACACAGACACAGCCTGCCAGGTTGGGGTGCGGCAGGGGTGCTGGCAGAGCGTGTCAGGAAGCACAACGGGTGGGGGCAGAGCAGGGGAGGAGGCAGAAGGGGTGGGAGCAGAGCGGGGGAGCAGGAAGAACAGGGAGCTGCGTCGCCGAGCAAGGGAAGGAGGCAGCATAGGAGGCGGGGAGGTGAGCAGCAGCGCTGAGCACCGCACGTCTAGGCAGGGGCCAATCAATTTGCCGGCGAAGGCCCTGCTGCCCCGGCCAAGTGGGGCAGGGGTGGCACACAAGTGACACGCACAGCACGCACAGCACCCACAGCACGCACAGCACCCACAGCACGCATCTCGTCGCACCTGGCCGATGCTGACCGCCACTCCCTTGGCGCTGAGCGTCCCGCCGCCGCTGCCGCTGCCAAACAGGAAGCTGGGCTGCGTCACCAGCATCACGCCAGCCGCGCACAGTGGCAGGGCCAGCAGCACGCCCCTACTGGAGGGCTCCCCCAGCAGCAGGGGCGCCGCCACCGCCACCAGCACAGGCGCCAGGAAGCCCAGGACGATGACGTCGGTCAGGGGCATGAGCTGCAGGGCCCAATACATGCAGGTGATGCCGCCCATGCCAAAGAAGCCGCGCAGGAGCAGCATCCAGCGCCTGCACAGGGCAGGGCGGGGCAGGGCAGGCGGAGTTAGTGGGGGTTGAGAGAGGAGGGGCGCTCGGCACAGCGGGCAGCGCAGCATTTGTTGTGTATGCACACAAGGTCATGCACAGTGTGCTGCGCTCGTCAGCAGCAACAGCAGCAGCATGTGTGCAGCAGCGGCAGCGTCAGTATGTGTGGCGCAGCAGCAGCAGCTGCAGCATACTTAAGGAGCAGGAGCAGCAGCAGCAGCATCAGAAGCCTCTGGCGCTGCTGCCGCCGGCCCACCTGTCGCTGCGCCATGGCCAGGCTTGTGGCTCGCCCCGTCGCGCCAGCATGGCGGCTGACATGGCCAGCAGGATGAGGGAGCGGGCTAGCACAATCTCCATCACAGGCACCCCCTGTGACAGATGTGAGCGTTTGGGGGCCATTCCAAGGCGTACATTTAAGCAAAGTATGACATGCTGGGGAGCGGGCAGCAGTGTGGCTGCATTGACAAGGACCTGAGCAACGCTCCAAGAACATACCAGCGGAGCACACCGCAATCACATAGCAAGCTCACCGCTTGGCCTGCAAACTTGACGACCACCGCCATGCAGCCAAAGGTTATGCTGGAGACAAACTGGCAGAGGAGACCAGCAGTGGTGGGCTCCAGCTGCACGTTGTGCCCGGCAAGGGCTACCATGGTGAGCTGCGATGAGCTGCTGCCACCGCCGCCACTGCTGCCAACGCTGCCCGCGCGCCGTCGCAACCGCACTCGTTGCCTCGTTGTTGGGCCGCTTCGCTGCGCGCTTCCTGCCTGATTGCTTTGCTGGTATGCTGCCTGCGCTTCTTTGTGGTTGTGCCGGCTCCAGCGCCGTCCCAACTGAGCAGACAGTGCCGGCAACCCAGTGCCTATGCGCCAATTGTGCAACACGCTATCCTCTAAAAAATCTCTTAATAGGGGCTTCCTCATGTGTTGGTTGCTCGGTTGCTCGTGATGGAAGGGGCGGTGCCAGCTGGCGCTGTTGCCGGCGCAAAGTGAATGCCAACTTCTGTTGCCACCAAGCCCCACAGGGAAAATGGTTTGTTAAACTATGTAAGCAAGGCGTGTTATAGTCGTATCGACAGGGAAAATCATGACAGGTGCGAACACCATAGACATGGACAGGGGAGGCGCTGCGCCGGTACGAGCCTGCCCGGCAGTGCTGCTGCCGCCGCGCTACCTGCTGAACGCATCCATTCCAGACAATTATTGAAGAACTCCATGATTCCATTAAGTGTGGAAGAGGATCGTTCAGAGTTGCACACTGTGCAGGATCGGGTGCATATTAAACCTCACCGCGGCGGACCCGCCTGGCCTGGGCGGCGACAGGCTGGCAAGCCCGGTCTTGAAGCCGCGCACAGGTGCGGGTATCACCGCTACCTCACGGTTCCATACCCTTTCCTGGCCAATTCGAAGCCGGCATGAGCCCTCCTGGCCCCCGAACTGCGGCACTCCTCCTGGTGGCGCTCGCGTTCCAGTCAGCGCGCGGATTCCGGCAGCGCCCCACCTGGACCCCCATAACCCCACGCTGTATGTGAGCCGCCGCAGCGTCCAGCGCGGTCAAGTTGGGGCGCGGGTGCTGGCCACCGGGCAGCCACTGGCTTGGCGCACGCGTCTGCCTGGACCCTCTTTCCATGCCAACTTATGAACCGAAGGGCCGCCGGCCGGATGGGAGCCCAATGCACGGCCCCGGCAGTGGTAGCTGCCTGGCAGGGCACGCGGGTAGCCTGGCAGCAGCGGGCACACGCATGCTCTGCAACACAACCCACAACCAGCACATGCACCATCCCTGCGTTGCACCGTCATTGCATACGTCAACTGCACAGCTGGGCTGCCCCGCCCGCCAAACCCTTGCTGGCGCAGCTGTCTCAGCGGGCACCATGCCAGGAGGCAGTACCGCCTCGGCCGCCACGCCACTCACCCTCCCCCCGTGAGCACCAACATCTCTTTCTGCTCCTCTGCCGCCACCCCGCAGTTGGACCGGTCTCAACTCTGCGGACTATGTCGTCACCGACATTTACTACAACGTTGCAACCACGCTGCCCAAAACGTGTGACGACCCGCTGCTGACGCCCGACCGGAAGCGGGAGTGCCAGTCCTGCGAGCGCCACGTCACCAAGCAGAGCTGCCTGGCAGCCGTAGCGCAGACCTGGAACAATGGCTTGGGTGGGTGGGCGGGGCGTGGAGCATGCATGCCCGCCTGTTGTGAGCGGCGGTAGTGGCGGCGGGCGCCGAAATGTAACAGCAGAGGGGTGCACCCAAAGCGCCCTTCCACACGCGGGCGGGTGGGTCAGTGCGCTGCAGCGCACTGTGCTCGGTGCTCAGTGGTAAGGCAGGCAAACACTTGTCCAGCTCACCCCGCCTCCACCCCCCATTTCAGACGTCGAGTCGTGCACATGGTTGGAGCCCAATGTGTTTGGCGAAACAACGCGCACTCTCAACTTCACGCTGGGTGCGCCGCGCTGCCCGCTGCACATGCTGTGCCGCCGTGCTCAGCTCCTTCCCAGCCGCCACAACTGCAGCGAGCAACCGCTGTTCTCGTGGGGCAGCAGCAATGGAGTCAGCACAAGCAGCCCCAGCAGCAGCACCAGCAGTGGCAGGGTGGCAGGGTGGCAGGGTGGCGGTGGCGCCGTGATGAGTTGCATGGTGGAGACGTGCTGGTTCCATGCAGGCGCGCGCATCGTGACTCGCCCAATGCCCCGTGCAACCCATCCCACCAAGCATGCTGCATGCATCCCTTTCCTCACTCACCCTGTTCTGCAGGGGTTAATGTCCCCTTCAACTTTGCCTCGCGCGTCGGTGAGTGGCTGGCTGGTCCCTGTGGCTACCCTGCATCCCGCCCTCCAGCACATGCAGCGCTGCTCCGCCTGCCCGCCTGCTGCTTGCTCTGAGGGTGCTCCTACCCACCCGGAACTCCCGTGTCTGCCCACACTCCCCGCCCTCCTGCCCGCTGCCTGCCCGCAAACCCTCCGCCCAGACCAAAGCATCTGCAGCGTGACGCGGGAGTACACGGTGACCTCCAAAGGCTACGAAGCCGTCTACTTTACGAGCTACGGGGATGGGGAGCTTGTCAAAGGCAAGCCCATCCCGCTGGGGTGGCGCCCAGAGACAAGCTGCGTAGTCCAAGCGCCAAACACAAAGTGCTCCCTGCGCTTCTACCACACGCCAGACATACAGTGGGCCATCTCGCAGCGAGACATCTGGACCACGGTGCGCCACGCTGTGCTGTGCCATGCTGTGCTGTGTTGTGCCATGCTGTGCAAGCTGCGCCAGCTTTGCACTGACGCGGCATGCCCGGCAGCACCCCCCCCCCCCGCACACCACACTGCCAGGTTCACCCCGCCCCACGCACCGCTCACTCGCCTGCCCCAGCCTGCTGCCCCTCCTCCCCCTGCAGAACGGGCGCATGTTTGCCGGGCTGAACAGCCCCGCCAACCAGGCCTGCCTCGCGCGCGGCGGCCGCAACTGCGTGGGCGCCAACCCGCCTTTCAAGTATAAAGTCGTGCTCACATGTGAGCCCATCGTCCTTTGTCAGGGTTGCACTAATTGCTCGCACCTGTCCCAACAGGTTCTGAACAGGGGAGGAGAGGGCCGCACCGCCTCGCTGCGCCCCTTTGCCGCAGGCACCACACGCCGGCAGGGGCAGATCTCGTATGCAGCGCAGCCCAGCCCTCGACTTCCCTGCCCTGCCAGCCCCTTGCAGCACGGCCTGTCAATGCTCTTGATCCTTGAGGTGTGCTTGCACACCCACTGGTGCCTCTGCCACCAGCAGCCTTGCCCCGCCCCCGCCCCCGCCCCCATGTGCCGCCGCATGCAGTGCACCCCTGCCAGACAGGGCGCAAGCCTGATTCTGTGGTGCGCTACGAGGGGACATTCCCCATGGCCCAGCCCGGCCTGCCCCTCTTCTTCCCATCGGCACCGCTCAACGGCTACCGGGAGAAGGCCTTCTACATGGAAGGTGGGGGGAAGGTGGCCGGGGTGGGCTGTGTGGCTGTGTGTAGGCTGTGTGTGTGTGTGTGTGTGCAGATGACGGCCCAAGAGTGAGGGCGGAAGCAGGAGGAGGAGGGCGAGCCGCCATCACTGCATGCTCGGGCCGCCACCCCTGCCTGCCCGCCCGCCCTGCCCGCAGGGCTGAAGCGCTTCAAGTGGGAGATCACGGCAGCAGAGAAGCAGCTGCTGGTGCTGGTGGCGCCGGAGAGCGTGGTTGCAGGCATCTGCCGCGCCGAAAACAAGCCTGGTGAGAGGGACGTGTGTGTGCGTGTGTGCATGCGTGGTCCGTCCCCGCCGACACTCGCCCTCCGATCTGCAGCGTGCGAGCACTGCACGGCCCTCGACGCACGTCTGCGCACCCTCCTCCTTTGATCCCCCGCGCAGTGTGCTGCCGCCTAAACGCGTACGCTCCAGGCCGGAACAGCGCAAGCTGCCTGCTGCCGCGCCGCCAATGCCCCCACCTCTTACCTCCCCGCCCCTGCCCCTGTGCCCCCTCGCCTCCCTTGCCCCCCCTGCTGCAGTCTGTGACTACTCGTATGCCCTCGACACCCCGGGGTACCTGCCCACGGTGTGCTACTGGAAGCACTGCTGGGGCGATTGGAGAGTCAAGACTCCCAAGTGAGCACGGGGCCCTGCTGAGAGCCGTGTTCACCCGGCATGCATGACATAATGGCAGCACCGCTTGAGCGTGGGCAGGCGGGGGGTCTGTGCTTGGCCGGGAGCGCTGCTTGGGCCCCTTCTCAGCCACAGCGGGCTCACTGAGGCATGTGTGATATGCAATGCTCACAGCAGGGCAGGGCGTCTGTAGACAAGCAGGCATCAGGCACCGCCCTGCACCCACCTAGCGCATGTGCCAGTCTGCAGCCCTGCAACCTGGCAGGGCGGCAGCGCTTGGCAGGAGCCTGCGCCAGCTGCCGCCCCATCGTGATCACCCCTCACCCCAAGCAATGTCGCGTCCCACCTGCCGTTGCGCCCCCCCCGCAGGGACATGCTGCTCATCACCTACCCAACCTGGGCTGCCGGCGATGTCATCATTCCGGAGGAAACGGAGCCCCAGATGGTGACAATCAAGCTGGCTGGTGCGTGCTGCCGCACAGGCATGGGCAGCATGGGCGGGCAGGGGTGCCATGTGTGTGCGTGCAGCCTCCAGTGCATGCCATGCTGAGCAGGGAGGGGCAGGCCGATGGTGAGGCGTCTGCTGGGGGTGGGGCAGCCGCCAGGCCTGAGCGCACGGGATACCGATGCAGTGATCGTTGGGCTTATGTGACATTCTTGGGTGCTGTTGCGCTGCAGGATACAAGTGACCCAGCATGGAAGATGCGCCGCTGGTGGCAGACTGCGGCGGGCCGCCAACGAGCAGTGCCCTCGCACTGCCTGCACCCTCCCACCCATCACCCACACCCCTCGCCAGCCGAGCCTCACTATCCCCTTGCGTGGATTCATCCGCTCCACCTTCACCAGTGCTGAACCAGTGCTGATCAACGCATGCGCTACATCACCCCGCCCCCTCACCGGTTTCTTGCCATGCGGCCCACACTGCGCGGACGACTTGGCCTGGCCTCCCACGCATTCCATGAGCGCCCCCCGCTCTGCAGTCGATCAATTGCAGCACTGACCAACTGTTACACCGCTGAGGCACACGGGTCAGAGGTCATGGCCACAGCGGCCCGCAGCCAGCAGGCGTGCCGCCAGCAACACTCAGATTGTAAGAGCTGCCCCACATCAATCAGGGAGAGCGTAGAATGGGAGATGGAGGGGAGGCAGGGTGTCTGGAAGGCAGGGTATGGGAGTCATCCAGTGCTGGCTCTTTGGAAGGGCGTGCGTGTTAGTGCGTGTCGCTCTTGCCAAAGGCAGCAGGCGTGACGGCACAGGCAGGCGGACGGGTCCGTGGGCACGGTGCATGCATGAGGCAGGGCGGGCAGCAGTGCAAGGGTGCAGGCGCTGCCGTCATTTGCAGCACTGCTGCCGTGCATGGTGATTTTGCCGGCTTCGCAGTGGAGGGGAGGCGGCCGTGGGTGACGAGGAGGACGGCAGCACACAGGCCGCAACGCCTGCGTCTTGGCTGGCAGCACAAAGTGTCGCAGGTGAGGGGTCCTTCAAGTAACTTGAAAGGCAATTGCGTTTTCAGAAAGCTGCCCTCTATGCCTCACTGCTGGGCCTTCCTGCCACCTGCCTCACCTGGGCAGGTGAGGCACCGCCCACCCCCCTGCCGCCGCTTTCAGCAGCTGGCCCATGGGTGGGGTACAAGAAGCCACCGTGTGGAGGCCCCGGCAGCGCCTCGCGCCAATTTACCCGCCTCCCAGAGGCTTGGACCGAAGGGAAACGCAGCAGGCAGGCGCGGTGCTGGTATTAACTGCAGGTATCCCGCTGGTTGTGTCTCTGTCAGGTACAGGTTCTTCTAGAGCGCACGCCGAGTGCTCATTCGATGCATGGAAATGGAAATCCGCAATGCTGCTGCATTGTAGACACACGTGCGTCGTGAAAGAGCGGAGTTCATCTTCCGATGGTCCTGCCGTGGCAGTGCCGTGGTGGCCGCTGCCTGGCCGGGCACCTGGCGGAGCGGGAAATTTGCGATGCTCAGTGCCCGCCGAAGCTTCAGCCCACTCTTACATGCACTCCCAATGCTTCAAATTCCGACTAACACTCTGACGACGCTGCTGGTGGCACTGCTGTTCTGCGCGGGGCCTCTGCGCCCTGCCGCGGCCAGCCGCCTGCACCTACATACTCCGAAGATAAGGACGGTCACAGGTGAGCTTTATCGGGGCCGCTGCAAGGACGGCGGCGCTGTGACAGCCGACCGGCAGCCCCCACAGCCCACGCGGCCCCCGCTGTCGCCCTCCGCAGGCAAGGCGGTTATCGTGACGCAAGACAAGAGGGGAGAGCCCTCCAAAAGGTGAGGCCTCAAAGGGGGTTGCATTGGGAAAAGCATCCCCTCAGGAGGGCGCAAGCCTCCCCCCGCCCGCCGACGACGCGCCCTCCCCTTTGCCTTTATAGGTGGCTGAAGCTGAAGACCGTCCACGGAGAGAACGTGCTGATCCTGGAGAGCAACCAGACAGACTTCGCTAATGTCCGCTCGGGGCAGCAGGTCAATGTGCAGGGCGTCTGGCTGAGCCGCGGTGCGGGCGGCGTGCGCGCCGTCAGCGGCTTCACTCGCGCCGAGTCGACATACTGCTTCGTGGGGACTGGCATCCAGACGGTGCCAGGCAACGGAACGAAGCCTAAAATGCGGACGGAACGTGAGCAGCAGCACCGGGGCCTGGGACGGCGCGGCCGCGCGGGGGCGTGCAAGCGGCGCTGGCATGTGGAGCGCTCTGCTGTTGTGCTGCTGCTTCCGCTTGCTGCTGCAACCACGGACAGCCCCCAAGGCGGCGCTTTTCCCCTCCGCCCCGCTCGTATTGCCCATCTCGACGCTGTGTGCGCATGACCAACTACTTTGCCCCTTCAACCACAACGTGCCTGCTCGCCTGCCCGCCCGCCCGCCCGCCCGCCCGCAGGCCGCCTGGCAGAGGTCCCCATTGATCACATCTCCGCCCGCCACCTGGGAGAGGTCGCCGAGGCAGCGGTGGCAGCAGCTGCCGTCAGCGGCGGCGTGGCCACTGCCGCTGTGGACAAGAAGGTCGTGTTCAATGATGTGTCCACCCCGGCCATCACGACCGCCATCATCCCAAGTCAGTGGGTGGTGTTGGGCCGACCTGGGTGTGATGTGGCTGGGTGCTGGGCTCCCACGTGCTGGCCGGCGAGGCGGGCGTGTTGTGTGGTGTTGTGCCAGCACCCATATGCCATATGCCAGCATGACTGTGAGCATTTCAAGCCAGCCTGGAATGGCATGGGGTGTGCTGGTTGTGGTGCCGAGCGCCGCTGCACTGTGTCGCCAGGCGGCGCGGGGCCTGCAGAGCGTGGCAGCGCCCACGCCCGTTGCGGAGCTGCTGCCACCGGCCCACTGCGCAACCCTGCCCCTCCCCGCGGCACCCCTCCCTCCCAGCCCTCCGCCTGCCCCCCCCGCCCTCCCCTCGCCCCGCCTGCCCGCTGACGCCCCCTCCTCCCCGCCCCCTGCTGCCTGCAGTCGCGGGTATCGACCCCACCACCCAGCAGGCCTGCCCCGGCACCGCCCTGCCCAAGGTCAACATCCAGGCTGTCAAGGCCATGGTGTTCAGCGAGCTGAGCCGCAAGGTGACTCTGGGCTCCACCTTCAACAAGTGCAGCTTCATGAAGAGCCTGCTGACGACAGGGAACAGCGCGGTGGCCGACACCGTGAAGCTGCCCTGCTCGGGAACCAAGTGAGCCCGGCGTGGGGCCAGTGTGCGGTGGTGGTGTCGTGGTGCTGGCGGCCCGGCCCGTTCACCCAGCGAGCGCACAAGTGCCTGGCACTGGTGGTGGTGGGGTCGTGTTTGGTGGGTGCTGGCTCCCCGAGCTGGTGAAACAGTGCGGTCATGGGGGGACGGCGTGCGGCCGCCCTGATCAGGCATGCAGTGGGTGGGCGCCACCTCCGGGGCGAGGGGAGTGGAGGGGGCACCAGTGCTGCATGGGTGGGCGGGCTGCACAGAGTGTTTGGGAGGCGCTGAGGGTGGGCCTCTGCTGCGGGCTGCCCTCCTGCTGTCCCAAGGCCCTGCTCCGGGCGCACAGCCGCACTGCCAACACAGCAGGCGTGTCACCCCGCCTGTGGACACCGCTGTCAAATGCATATCAAGGCCCTGCTCCGGGCGCACAGCCGCACTGCCGCACTGCCCACCTACGCTCCTGCCTGCCTTGCCCGCCAGTCTGCCTCGCCCCGTGGCACGCACCGCTCCCAACCTGCTGGTGCGCCCCCATGCATGTGCCTGCAGCAATGGCGTGAGCTGGACGTTCAGCAAGTGCGACTTTGATGGTGAGGCTCAGGGACCCAGCCTGGGCAAAGCCCGCCCTCTTAGCGGCAGCATCACCGCCGTGCAGCCGGCAGGCGCCTCTTGCCCTCCTCCGTGCCTCTGCACGTGCCGCTCTCTGCCGCTCCCCTCAACACATGCTGCCCCCTGTCCTGCCCCGGCCCTGAACCCTCGCTGCCTGCCACATCCCGCTCCACTCGGGCGCCCCGCTCCCGGCCTGCCTGCAGACTTCAATGGCTGGGCGGACGCTGCCGACGAGTATTTGCGGTTCAAGGGCTTCCCGCTGGACAAGTACAAGTACAGGTACAAGCACAAGTACAAGTACAAGTACAAGTTCTCTGCTGCTGCTGTCGGTAGGGGGCGGTCGGCACAGTGTTGTGCCCCACCCAAGTTACAGTGGGGCACTAATG